>CALZFC010000254.1:1302500-1440000 GCA_945643635.1 Allodiplogaster sudhausi
CGCAGTTAACATCTCGGGACTAAATCTGGCCAATCGGGATAACGTACATATAAATAGCACCAAATTACCCGGAAATATAAATAATTCATGTTAGCATTATTTAGACCATGTTATGATTTGGATGCATTGAGCAAATGTTGCTTATATGTACGTAGATTCGCGAGAAACTGGATGCATAAGTAAAAAAAAACACATAGGATAGGTTGTGATTATATGCAAGTCTGAAATTACGGTTTTACGACAACTACGGCAATAAAACATTATCGTTATCATTACACAAAAAATTAATTTGTTTGTAATCATGTGATTTTACTTTCTCTCTCTCTCTCCCTTTCGCAGAACGAAGGAAACTATAAAAAGCAAAAAAGAGATAAATAAATGTGGAAGGTTAGGAATAGCAAAAGTATCGATGCGAAAACAATCTCAGCTGACTGCATTACCTAACGCGATTTTCTTGTGCTTTCGCTTGAACAACATAAGTACTTTCTTATTATTCGGGAGAAATGAGATCGAGCGAGGAGGAAAATACGACAAAAAAAGTAATTTGAGTAATTGTCGACTAAAGAATGTTGCATATCAATATAAAAGAAGAGAATAATACTAATATTCAATCTTACGTCATTTTTAGAATCTTCAAAGAATAGTTGGCTACGCCGTGTCAGTCATACTATTAATTCACAAGTAGAAGAACTTAGGAACATCAATCGAACACGCGCGCTGTTATCGTTTGAATACGAGGAACGGCAACAAAACCGGCGGAGTTCATTAAAAAATATATCGACATCACAAGAAATTTTAAAGTATTCTCATATTTTGAGTGTACTCTTTCATACTGATTTAATGTATTAATGCACCTTATTAATGATGAAAGCTCCTATTTTTTATCGGGGATGTACAAAAAGGTTAAATTAATTATAATAAAAAATTACACTGCATTTTATTTTAGTACCTACATACATATATCTTTGCTTGACAACACCGTTAGTCTCTATTAATTGCCGAGTATCACTGACGTTTTCTTGTCGAGAATAAAAAAAATCTGTTCTTCAAAATATTCGGCAATTTTTTTGCTTAAGACATGTAAATTTCGTACCCTCCTCAAGATGATGTTGGGCTTTCGCAAAAGCGTGTTTTGTGTGGCTTCTGATCCGGATGACAGAATATTGTCAGCGAGCATTTTCTTGCAATATCTTCTACTATTTTGGCGAACATCTGCCCATACACAAATGCGACAGAGTAAGGCGAAGCCATAGAAAGCTGGTCCGAAATCACATTGGCTAGATAAGTAAGTAATACGGATGAGTTGAGTAGATAAAATGGTAAAATGATTAAGGGAGGAGCTGAAAAACGAGGCATATATCTTCTTTCTACTAGCCAGGGAATGTTGCAAAGAGCGTTCTTTGCTTCTTACTACAATATTATAATGGCCAGCAAGTCTAAAAAACCAGCGGTCATAGATTTTCTTCATAAAATGACAATATATCTGTTTTTTTATTTCTAAACATATTGCAAAAGCGTAACTTTTGCACTATTTTTTCGTTTTGATACCGATATTATTGTAGCTACTGCTTCCGTGACTTAAAGAAAATTAGTACCATAAATTTAAAACAGTTTAAGTTTTAATTTTAATTTTGATATTTTTTTTATTTTAATAAACAAATAACAGGTCAACTGGATCATGTTCAGTATTCCTGTTAGTTAAAAGAGGCCAAGAAAAAAAAACCCAAATGAAACGTTTTTTTTTTTGTTTAAAATTAAACGTCTAAAACATTACTCGCGCGCGTTATATTTTGCATGTTTCTAAATAATCTTATTAGCGCTAGCATCTTTTGTATGCGAGGAGCAGCAATTAAACCGGCGGGTCATTCGAGATTGTTGTAAGAAAAAATATCAACATCAAAAGAACTTTTAAATGCAAACTCCCGCTCAGCGAGATGATCTTTGGTCTCTTGCATTCGGTTTTGCGGTAATTTTGAACGATGACAAAAAGCTTCATTCGAATGGTTCGCTGCCTGGCAATTGGAGAACGCTTGCTGTTTCGGCTATTGTTTTGCTCGAGGCCACTCTCATTCTTTCTCGGCCTCTATTACCACCCTCTCTCTCCACTCTTCATCTCTTTCTTTCTTTCTCTCCCTCACTCTCTCGATTACTCTCGCATCTACTTCTTTTTGTTCTCTTTTTTTCGCATCTTTTTCTCATTTGAGTCTTCGCTATTTTGTTTTATCTTTCTTTCCTTTATCACCATCAAATCCCTCTTATTTTTCCTGTCTCTCTCTCTTGTTCACACTCTCTCTCCCCTCTCTCTCTCTGTCCTTATCTCTCTTTCTATCTTTCTCTCTTTCTCTCTCTCTCTCCCTCTCTCTCTCTCTCGTTTCTCCTCCTCCATGCCTTTTTTCCTAGCTCTTAATCGGTCAGAATGGCCGAGGACGCTCGCAAATGATGGACCGGGCAGAGCAAAGAGGGCATTGAAAAGAAGGGAGGGTGAAGAGGAGGGAAGGAGGGAGGAAAGAGAAGGAAGGACAGAGGAGAATCTTGGAAAAAGGTAAAAAGGTAAAATATATAAAGGTTACCATCATAGATATAATAAATAAATAACCAAATATACCTGAAATGTAAGGAATATCTAAAACGGTTTCCTTGTTAGCCGTAACAAGAGAGAAATTGAAAGAGCCATAGTGAGAAGAAGGCAAAGAGATTGTTATAATAATAAAAAAAGGCTCGAATAGTCGTTTCCCATAAAGGAGGCAGGTACATGCGAAGCAAGTACATTTCTTTAATCGCAAGCTCATTCGATGTCTAGTGCGAAATGTAGCGGGGCTGAAGTTAATGGTGCAGGCTAAATGCGCCGGTGCATTCTACGAATTAAGATCTCGGAGGTCGCTAAAATGTAAAATACACTCACTCCGCGCAAGTTATTGGCCGGCCGAAGAGGAATTACCCCCAGGCGACTTACTCTCCCTCCTTTCTCTTTCCTCTCCTCTCTCTCTCTCTCTCTCTCTCTCTCTCTCTTTCTCTTTTCCTCTCTCTCCTCTTCGCCCCTTTCACGTCACATTCGCAGTACCGACACCATGAATGATGGATGGCGGATACATACATTCGGGTATGAAGGATCGGGCAAGAAGTCGAGAAGAGAGAGAGAGAGAGATAGAGAAAGAGAGAAGGAGAGAGAGAAGGAGAAAAAGAGAAAAAGAGAGAGAGATAGAGTAACCGAGATAAGTAAGTATAAACTGGAGAGGGAAAATAGAACATGGGACAGATATTAGCAGAATTCTGTTAACCCAGCACGAAAAGATACGAATATTAATAATGCTTCGCAAACGGAAGAGTCAATAATTAGTGGAATAAATAATAAACGGAATTCAGCTGGCCAGCCTGACTTTACGTGCATCCGATGTAATGGCTAGGAAGGAAAGAGAGAGAGAGAGAGAGAGAAAGAGAGAGAGAGAGAGAGAGAGAGAGAGAGAGAGACTAAATTGGCGGCAATTTCAAACTCCTATTTTAGGCAGACGAACGGGTCTGGCTGGCTAACGAAAACTGCGCGTGCAATGGGGCATCGGATATGCGATTACCACTTGTTCCGAAGAGAAATAATGTTTATATTTAGTTAATGATCCATGGAAGAATTCAGAGAATAAAAGCAGACAACCGTCCACTATTTTGATGTGCTATAAAACAAATGTAGAACGAAGCAGGAAGGGTTGATTGGCTGACCTAAAAGGTACTCAGCTGCAGCGAAAACCACCATTCGACCAATCGAATAGATGCATCGGCTTTAGTTGGCCACAAATCAGAACTTTATTCTTTTTCGTTGGTTTCATCTAAAAATCTCAAACTTCATTTAAAAAAAAAGAAATTGTATAACGTTGTGACAAATTCAAAAAGTATAACTCATGCTTAGATCTGCGAGCTAACAAGGACTACAGAAATTCCCAGCGAAAATAAATTGTAAGATGTCTTCTCAATAAAGAAATTCCTTCGATGTCTCAAGTTTATGATGAGAATCTCAGACACATAAAACTATGGCTTTCCACACTTTAATCGGCCACATATACGATAAGATAAGGCTAATCGTAAATATTATTTAGAAAAAAAATTAAAACAAGTAATGCAAGCCACATTTGGGTGTAAGAAATGGACGTCACATTCGCAGTGCCGACTCCATGCATGATGGATGGCGGATACAAAGGGGTATGAAGGAGAGGGCAAGAAGTCGAGGATGAGGAGGGAAGAGAGAGGAAGAAGAGAGAGAGGAGAGAGAAGAGAAAAAGAGAGAGAGAGAAATTGAAGGAGAGAGAGATGGAGAGGGATGATGAGAGAGTATGTATAGAACTAACCAGAAAACCGAGGAACGGTCTATTGGCTGAGCTAAAGAGCTGCACTAAAAAGCACCGTTCTAATAAGGGATTAATTTTTTTTCATAGGATTAATTTGAAAATTAAAATTCACGAATAAAAAGAAGGGAAAATTACACTGAGATGTACGAAAAAAATTTGCTAACAAGGACTGCTAAAGAAATCTATCTTGCAATTTCTTTTTTTCCATCAAAAAGAAATTGCAAGATAGATTTCTTCTCAAGAAGCGAAATGCGATCATCTGAATTTCGAAGATGTCTCTAGTTTATGATCGGACGCTAGGAACTGTGGCTTCCCACAAATGATTCGGCAACATTCCCTCCGCCGTCAGCTACAATGAATACTCTCCGAGAGTTTTTTTATTCTAGAATTCATAACGAATTTTTGTCTGTGGTACTAAAACGTGATAGAGAAACATAGCATAAATCTTAAATATATCTTTAGTAAATGAGAAAATATTATGTAAAAAAAAATCTCGTTTGAGCAGAAAAAAAGGAGCAGGTGGTTTCAATCGAGGAAGAAACGACAAAATGAAATTTTTTTCTTGCTCTCCGATTAGAGTAGTATGGTTGGTTGATAATATTCTGAATAAATGAACATAATTGGCTGGACAATAAATTACGCTACTTTCTATGAAACTTTTTTCAACGCTGCTGATACATTCTCAGTAATGTTTTTCTTGATTAAATTGTCAGCTTCGGCCTTCCATTTTAGACAAATCGGTTTGGCCACCCGGAGGCTGTTTTTATTGAGGAACGAGGAAGGAAGATGGACGGGCAATTAGAGAGAGAAACAAAGGATAAAGTCTAGTTTCCATGTTAAGCGAGGTTGTTAGAACAAGGACTGGACAGAGAGAGAGAGAGAGAGAGAGAGAGAAAGAGAGAGAGAGAGAGAGAGAGAGAGAGAGAGAGAGAGGTACGTACATACATTCAGAGAAAGGGTCAGATATAAGTTCATAGATAGAGTGAGAGATAGAGAGTGATAAAAGAGAGCGAGAAAAGAAAAGGGAAGAGTAGGGGAGAGAAAGGGAGAACGAGGAAAAGAACGAAACATTGTGGTAAACAGAAAACCTCGTGGGAATGATGTCATCTATAGGCATCACAAAACGATCCTTTTACGTGTAAACTCGGCCTTATTTAATATTTATGGGTTGACGTGCATGAATGGAAAAGTCGTAGATGAATACAGGTATATATATATGAATGATTTTAGGTAGGTATATTGTAAAATTTATTATGAATATGATTTTATGTATATAGTATATAATATACATAAGTATGTAAGTATATTGTAAAAAGGAGTCCAAACTAAGCACCCTCACAGCAAAACAAGTGTAAGTAGACGTGACACTTTCTTAGATTTGCTCCAGTCGGCTAATTCACAGGACATCCTTTGCCATACTCTCATTCTTTCCATCTTTATCTCTCTCACTAGTTCTTTTCTCCTTTTCTATATCTCTCTCTCTTTCTGTCTCTGTCTCTCTAGCTCTTTTTCTCTTGCTCTTTCATTCTCTCTCTCTCCTTTTCCGATATTATAATTTCGTGAGTCTTCCTCTTGGTTTTCCTCTTTGTTTTGCGAAATTAAACTGGGAGGAAGCTCTCGAAAAATGCCATTCTCATGTCCATAATTTTTTTTTCTGCTTAGCGAATCTTCGCCCGTCTCTTTCGCATACACACACACACTCAATCTCTCACTCTTTCTCTTACTGTCTTCTTCTCTGTCTCTCTCTCTTCACTCCCTCTCTTTCTCATACCTCTCCTCCATTACGGTTTTCCATTTCCCTCATGAAATGTGCACTAAAACAGAGTCAATGGTAGACCTTGCCTGGTACATTCATTGGAAATGTATGAAGCAGTGCTGCGGCAGCTTGTCTTATTAAGAATTCGAATGTTTCTATTTCTCTCTATCTCTCACTCTCTTCTATTTCTTGCCTCCTTACTACTCTCTCGCTCCAATCTCCGCTCACTCTCGCTTTCTCGCTCTCGCTCTCTCTCTCTCTCTCCCTTCTCTCTCGTTATAAAACCTATGGCAAACAATCTCAGAAGTTGCCTATCATATGATTCCCCGAGAGAAAGCATAGGGCATTGGAATACGAAATTATTCGATGGAATATCCTTGAAGAGTGCACGAAAATGATCTTCTGCCTCAGGTTTGTGGCGGAAGAAATGTAGTAGACATGGACACTCTGTGGCAGAATGGGCAGAAAAGCACAAAGACACGGGAATAATTTCGTGACACAACGACACTTGTGAACAGTCATTAATGGACGGGGAGAGGAGAGGAAGAAGGAAGGCTAAGATAATAAACAGCGTATCGCATTCTTCCCATGATGCTCGCTGCTTTCAACTACTAAATCTCTCTCTCGCTCTCTCTCTCTCTCTCTCTTCCTCTCTCTCTCTCTTACATTCATTATCCCGGTCAGCCGATTTTTTGTGTACTTATTAAAAGAGTCATCAGCTTTTATAGCTTTTTTGGAGGTAAGCCAGTTCCACACTAGGAAACAGATGGACGTATGATATTACGAGATCAGGAAGACAAAGTACGAGGGAGATATTTCGGTCTTGAGAATCTCGTTAGCCGCGGATATCGGAAATCCGAGAAGAAGTGTGATGCCTTGGGCAGCATGGGATTTATTAGTCTTTTGGCAAAGGGCGGACCAGGAAAAAGAGAGAGACGACGGGGAGAGGGCCAGCATTAGCAAGCTTGCATACATTTAGACGAGAGAGAGAAAGAGATAGGAGAGAGAGGGAGAGTGAGAAAGGGAGGAGGGGAAGAGAGAATAGAGAAGCAGGTGGAAAAACTTAATCACTGTACACCTTAAAAGTTAGAGTCTAAACCTTGTAAATGCGAAGGTTATCCAAGAGCAAAAATGTGCTCGCGGCAAAACACTTTGAATTAAAAGACGAATATGCATTAAGGTTCACTAAATTCTAGGAGTTATATTGCTGCCGAATAAGTTAATTTTTTTTACAATGTCAGTTACATGATTTCTCTCGCATATTTTACCAGCTGGTCAAAACATAAGGTCAGCAATTCAATTTTTTTACGAAGTATATAGTACGTACATACTATCAACTTTAGACCTTGTGTAAGGTAATTTTTGAGCAAATATTAATGTGATTTCTTTTGAAAGGAAAAATGCAGATATATCTAGTATGTATTTAGGAGAACGATTGAGATAGTGAGAGCCAAACAATTCTAAAATTCAGAAGAAGGATACTTTGATCGAGCTCAATGGAATCGCACGATAAATGCGATTATTAAACTGAGCTGTCCACGTTTGATTGCATTTCTGCTACCAATCAATTTAGCAAGCAATCAATTATGTTATGTAATGCAAGTCGTAGAAAATATTAAATAAGAGAAATGATTAAAAAATTGTCGGAGACAGGCAAGTATGAAGAAAAGGATACAAGAGAGAGAAAGAGAGAGAGAGAGAGAGAGAGAGAGAGAGAGAAAGAGAGAAAGAGAGAGAGAGAGAGAAAGAGAGATCGAGAGAGAAAAAGGGAGGCAGTGGGAGAGAGAGATATAGATAAAATTAGAGAGAGCGAGATCTATAGTTTTTTTTCTAACTATGACGCATTACATAAAGAGATGCCAATATATTAAACAAATTAAGGTTGTGTCACTTTTGTTTGGCATTTGCTTAACATTTGTAGTTATTGTTCAGAGCTAACCATAATAAACAAATTAAAGCCAACAGATTTATTTTTAAAAAAAAGCAACTGCAACAAGAAGGAGAGATTCCGCGCAACTTTCAACAGTCAACAACCACTTTATAGTAAAATGATAACAGCAGTTTCTTGAGAGGTACTATAATAATGCCGGAAAACGAATAGCAAAGCGAGGTTCATTGTTGAACGCTTTCAAAAAGGTAGCTAATTCCAAATACCATTCATATCGTTTTTGTATAAACTATTTTAAATTCCGTCAAATAAAATGTATTTTCTGAATAGCAAATCAAGCCGCTGTAAATTGAACCTAAAAGGTCCTAAGGAGATAATGAACTTCTTCGTAGATCAAGAAACTTATGACTGTCAGCGAAAGATTTTGAATGTTCGTCATCAGAAGAATGTTTTACATGTTAAATAAATTTTATTAAATATTTTCATGCAGTTCTTTGCCAGGTTAAATATCTTCCTTAATGCGTCACGGAGAGATCTTTCTGGAATCTCAGATGATCTCAGTGAAAAGCGTGGTATCAGAAATGCAAAAAAAGCGAGTCCTTTGACGGAAAGTTGCGGAGTGGGAGATTTAGTACTCATAAATATGAATAATTTATAAATGTCTCGCAGTTAAGATCTCGGGAAAGAATCTCGTCAAACGGGAATGCGTACATTTAACTCCAAATTATGCTGGAGAGCACACATAAAATCTGCTAACATTCTGACTTGGATGTATTTTCGTGCAATAATTCATTGAGCACATGTTGCTTAATGATTCGCGAGAAATCGGATGCATATGTTAAAAGCAACACACAGGTTATCATTATATGCAAGTATGAAATTACGGTTTTAACGACAAGCTGGCAGTGTTGACAACTACGGCACTAAAACATTATCGGGATATTTATACGAAAAAAAATTAATGTATTTGTAATGACGTGATTTTACTGTCACTCTCTCCCTTTCCCAGAGCGAAGGAAACAAAAAGAACCTAGTTTACATATGTGGAAGGTTAGGAATAGGTAAAGTGTCGATGCGAAAACAATATCCCTAACGCGATTTTTTTTGTGCTTTCGCCTGAACAACGTATGTACTTTCTATTATTCGGGAGAAATGAGTTTGAGCGAGGAGGAAAAAAAATTAATTTGAGTCATTGTCGACTAAAGAATGTTGCATATCTATATAAAAGAAGAGAATAATACTAATATTCAATCTTACTTCATTTTTAGAATCTTCAAAGAACAGTTGGCCAAGCCGTGTCAGTCATGTATTTTTAATTCACAATATAGGTCGAATCATCAAGTCATCAATCGAAAACGCGCGCTGTCATCTTTTGAATGCGAGGAGCGGCAACAAAACCGGCGGGTCATTCGACCTCGCTAAAAAAAAATATCGACATCACAAGAAAAACTATTAATTGTCGACTATAGCTGACTTTTGACTTTTTTTCTGTCGGGAATAAAAAAAATGAAGCTTTTCTTCAAAATATTCGGCACTTTTTTTGCTAAAGACATGTAAATTTCATACTCTCTTCGAGATGATGTTGGGCTTCAGTAAAAGCGTGTTTTGTGTATTTTTCTGATCTGGAGGACATTAATATTGACAGCGAGTATTTTCTTGCAATGTCTGCTACCATTTAGAAACGATCTTTATTATCTCTCTCGTTTCTCTCTCTCTTACTCTATCTCTCTCTTTCTCTCTATCTCTCTCTTTCTCTCTCTCTCTAACTCTATCTCTCTCGCATTTCTAGTATTAATTCTTTTCCGTCTAATCTGCAGTGTACACTATCGGTCATTACTTCTATTTTTTGAATGTCTGCCCATACACAAAAGCGAGTGAGTAAGACGAGGTCATAGAAAGCTGGTCCGAAATTGCATTGGTTAGATAAGCAATTAAAACGACGAGTTGACATCGTCGGTAAAAGGATAAAGGATAAAATGATAAAATGATAACATGATAAAAAGGGGGAGAAGGAGAATGAGGCTAATACCAACTTTCTACTAGCCTGGCTAAGTCGTTAACAACGTTCTATTCTTATTACTCCAATATTCTAATGGCCGATATCAAGTAATAGCTTAAGTCCGAAAAGTATTTCCCATCGAAACACACTTGTTGATCGCAACAGAAAATAGATATAATGAATCATAAAGAACTGCAATCGGAATCCATTAATCAGCAGAAACACACAACAAAAGTTTTTAATTTCGAGAAGATCCATAAAAACCGGCGGTCATAGATTATCGCCAGACAATGAGAGTTCATCTGATTCTACTGCTAACCTTAGTGCAACAACGGATAACACGTTCAAAATAATTAAATACAATGAAAAAAGTTATGTTCAACTAATAACCTTTCACAATTTGTTTTTTTTTCTCGTTTTGATACCGATAACATTGTAGTGACTACTGCCACGATTTAAAGAAAATGAGTACTATAAAGTGAATAAATTCTTAGTCGAATAGAAATTTTATAAATGAATAAGAAGTCAACTTATTCGTGTTCATTAATAGAATTAGCTAAAAGAGCCCAATGAAACATTGTTTTTTTATCATCATCAAAATTAAAGGTGTAAAACTTTCCTCGAGTGCCTTGCATTTTTGAAGTTTCTAAATAATCGTAACTGAACCAAATTAGGAATGGTTCATTGTTAGCTATTTCAAATGTAAACGCTAGCATCTTTTGTATGCGAGGAGCGTAAGTAAAACCGGCGGGTCATTCCAAAGTGGCGGGTCATTCCAAAGTTTTTACAAACACATCAAAAGAACATTTAAATACAAACTTCCGCTCAGCGAGATGATCTGTGGTTTCTTGCCTTTAACCACCTCATCGTCGTTTCGCAGTTTTGCGGTAATTTTGAACGGTGACAAAAAGCTTTGTTCGAGTCTCTGCCTGGCATTTGGAGAACGCGTCCCTTATTGCTGTTTCAGGCTATTGTTTGGCATTAGGACTCTATCATTCTTTCTCTGCCTCTATATCTCACTCTCTCCCTCCTCTTTCTCTCTCTCCTTCTCTTTCTCCCTCCTTTTTTTTCTTTCTCTCTCCCTTATCTTTTTGTTATCTTTTGTTTCATCTTTCTTTCCGTTATCTCCATCATTTCCCTCTTTTTTTTGCTGATTCTCTCTCTCCTAACTCCCTCTCTCTCTCTCTCTGTCCTTATCTCTCTTTCACTCTTTCTCTCTTTTTCTCGCGCTCTCTCTCTCTCTCCTTGTTATTTATCTCGTACGCCATTCTCCATTATCTGAAAGCCTCGTCCAAAGCAGATACAAAGAACAGAGAAAATACGGCATTGAAACGTAAACGAAGTCAAGCGGCACCGAATTCATGGGGAGCAAATAAATGGAACACATCGGGGGCGTTCTTTTTGGATTTATTTATGTCTCGCTCTCTATCTCTCTCTCTCTATTTTCTGTCTCTGTTCTCTCTCGCTCTCTCTCTCCCTGTCTGTTTTGATCTCCTTTCTTATCTCTCTTTTCTCTCCCCACTCTTTTTAATTTCTCTCTCTCTCACTTCCCTCTCTCTCTCTCTCATTCTCTTCCCTCTCCTCCATTACGGTTTCCCATTCCCCTCATGAAATGTGCACTAAAACAGAGTCAATGGGAGACCTTGCCTGGTACATTCATTGGAAATGTATGAAGCAGTGCTGCGGCAGCTTGACTTATTAAGAATTCACATGTCTCTATTTCACTTTCTCTCTCTCACTCTCTTCTATTTCTCGCCTCCTTACTACTCTCTCGCTCCAATCTCCGCTAACTCTCGCTTTCTCTCTCTCTCTCTCTCTCTCTCTCTCTCTTCTATCTATGACAACAATCTCATGGTCAGAAGTAGCCTATCATTTGATTCCACGACGTTGGCATAGGGCAGATGGAATATCCTTTAAGATTGCAAGGAGATGATCTTCTGTTCCAGGTTTGTGACGGAAAAAATACAATGGTCATGGACACTCTGTGGCAGAATGGGCAGACAAGTACAAAAACAGGGGAATTATTGCATAACGACACAAACACACTCGTGAACACTTATTCATTCACGGTGAGGGGAGAGGAAGAAGGAAGGCTCAGATAATAAACTGCGCAGTGCTTAGTAGTGCGCATTCTTCCCATGCTGCTCGCTACTCTCAAATACTGCATCTCTTTCTCTCTCTCTCTCTCTCTCTCTCTTCCTCTTCCTCTTCCTCTATCTCCCTCTCTCTTTCCCCCACTCTCTCTTCCTCTTCCTCTATCTCTCTCATCTCTCTCTCTCTCTCTTCCTCTATCTCTCTCTCTTTCCCTCTCTCTCTCTCTCTCTCACTTTCTCTCGGGTTATGGCTAGAATATGTACTTGCGTATCTCACTAACATTCATTTTTTTCAGCCGATTTTTTATGTACTTATGTATATTAAGCGTCATCAGCTTCAGCCTTGAAGAGCATTATCGAACAAGGAAGTACGAAAAGCGAACTTTTCGATCCTATAAAACAGAGCAATTTCTGATATAATGACTAAGAAGCGTAGGAAATTGTTTTTACGCTGCAAAGTGAAAAGTTTTATGTATAGCTTTTTTGGAAGTAAGCCAGTTCCATGCTAGGAAACAGATGAACGTATGATATAACGAGATCAGGAAGACAAAGTACGAGAGAGATATTTCGGTCTTGAGAATCTCGTTATCCGCGGATATCGGAAATCCGAGAAAAAGTGTGATGCCTTTGGCAGCATGGGATTTTTTAGTCTTGTGGCTAAGGGCGGACCAGGTAAAGGAGAGGGACGATGGAGAGGGGGACAACATTAGCGAGCTTGCATACATTTAGCACAGAGAGAGAGAGTAAGAGAGAGAGAGAGAGGAAGGAGGGGGAATTGAGAATAGAGAATCAGGTGGAAAAGCTCAATCACTGTACACCTTAAAAGTTAGAGTCTAAAACTTGTAAATGCGCTTTCCAAGAGCACAAATGTGCTCGCAACAAACCACCGGAAATTAAGGACGAAAATTTAGGTTCCCTAAATTCGAGGAACAATATTGATGACGAATAAGTTAATTTTTTACTATTTTTACCAGCTGGTTTAAAAATAAGGTCAGCTGATCGGTTTTTTTTACGAAGTTATTGTATGTACAATAATCAAATTCAGATCTTGAGCTAGGTAATTTTTGAGCAAATATTCTCGCGATATTAAGACTCGCTTGATAGGAAAAGTGCTAATATATACATATATGTATGTACTATGTATTTAGGAGAACCATGGAGATAGTGGGAGCAAAATAATTCTAAAATTCAGATGCAGGATAATGTTATCAAGCTCACTGGATGTTATCAAGCTCACACGATAAATGCGATTATCAAACTGAGCTGTCCATGTTTGATTGCATTTCAGCTACCAATCAATTTATAAGGCAGAATATAATTATGAAAAGTAATAAATAAGATAAATGAGATCAAAATTGTGAAGAGATAGGCAAGTATGAAGAAAAGGAAGCAAGATGATCTTTTGCTGCTCTACGAGATGTACTATTAATTGTAAGGATAACTAGTTTGGCAGGATTCTTAACAGCATTCGGCAGGTAATCACAACCTCTAGAAAGAACCCTAATCGCTTACTATAACTACGAAGTCAGACTTGCTACAATTTTTTTTTGTCTAGCCAGATGGAAAGAGTAAGAGCGAGTTAGAGCAATAGAAAGATGAAGAGAAAGAGAGCGAAATTTAGCTTGTAATGGAGGTCAGAAAATATATTAAATGTAATTATGAAGTCGGATTACTTTCCATGATTTTTTTATGTGAATGAAGCGAGCAGGAGAGTGGAGAGAAAGAGAGAAAGAAAGACAGAGAGGGAGAGGGGTTGAGAGATATATAGAGGAAATGTGAGAGAGCGAGATTGAAATTTTTTTCTCTAACTAGGAAATCAGAAAGAGATGCCCCTATATGTAGTAAACAAACTAAGGTTGTATCACTTTAATATGACATTTGCATGCCACATTTCATCATATAATTTTGAGTACTTGCCACAGTTGAAGATATTGTTCGGAGCAACCCATAAGCAAATAAATAAAAATAAAGGAAATAGATTTATAAAAAAAACAACAAATTTAGAAGGAGAGATTCCGCTCAATTTTCAACAGTCAGCAACCAATTTATTGCAAACGATAACAGCGAATTGACAACAAATAATTTTGTGAGGTATTATAATTATGCCGGAAAACAATATCGAACCCGAGGGTCATTGAATGCTCTCAAAACGTTGCTAATTCATAGTACTATTCATATCCTATTTGTATAAACTATTTTGATAGGTATACCTCGGCCAATTAAAATGTATTTACTGATTGGCAAATCAAACCGCTCTACATGGAAAATATGTATATGGTTCTGACGAGAGCAAACTTCTTCGTAAGTCAAACAATTAATGACTGTCACCGGCAGAGTTCAAATGTTCGCCATCAGAAGACCCTGCAAGAATATTTTACATTTTGAATAACTAATTTTAAATATTTTCATGATGTATTCCGACAGGCCAAATATCTTCCTTAATGCGTCACGGAGAGATCTTTCAGGAATCTCAGATGATCCCAGCGAAAAGCGTGATATTAACAATGTAAACCGTTAAAGGAAAGTCGCAGAGTCTCTAGACGGAAAGTCGCGGAGTGGGAGATATAGGCAGAAGTATGAATTATTAATTTCTCGCAGTTAGCATCTCGGGACTAAATCTTGCCAACCGGGATAACGTACTACATATAGCACCAAATTACAGCGGAAAATATAAATAATTCATGTTATCATCTTTTAGACCATGTTATGATTTGGAAGCATTGAGCAAATGTTGCTAATACGTATGTAGATTCGCGAGAAATTGGATGCATATGTAAAAAAAAACACAGAATATAGGTTGTGATAATATGCTAGTATGAAATTACGGTTTTACGACAAGCTGGCAGTGTTGACAACTACGGCAATAAAACATAATCGGAATCTTTACATGAAAAAAATTAATTTGTGTGTAATCATGTGATTTTTCTTTCTTTCTCTCCCTTTCGCAGAGCGAAGGAAACTCTAAAAAGCAAAAAGAGCCTAATATACATATGTGGAAAGTTAGGAATAGGAAAAGTGTCGATGCAAAAACAATATCAGCTGACAGCATTACCTAACGCGATTTTCTAGTGCTTTCGCCTGAGCAACGAACTTTCTTATTATTCGAGAGAAATGAGATCGATCGAAGAGGAAAATACGAGAAAAAAGTAACTTGAGTCCTTGTCGACTAAAGAATGTTGCATATCAATATAAAAGAAGAGAATAACACTAATATTCAATCTTACATCATTTTTAGAATCTTCAAAGAATAGTTGGCCAAGCCGTGTAAGACATATATTTTTAATTCATAGAATGAATTCCTTACAATGACCAGTCGAGTACGCGCGCTGTCATCTTTTGAATGCGAGGAGCAGCAAATAACCGGCGGGTCACTCGACCGCCAACCTTGCAAAAAAAATACCGACATAACGAGAAATTTTCAAGTATATAAGCCCGAGCTGCGAATTCTCATATTTTAAGAATACTCTTTCCAACTTTTAATGTGTTGAACTTTTAATCTACAAATTGTCGATTATTGTTGACTTTTTCTTGCCGGGAATAAAAAAAACAGAAGCATTCGGTACTTTTTTGCTTAAGACATGTAAATTTCGTACCCTCCTCAAGATGATGTTGGGCTTTCGCAAAAGCGTGTTTTGTGTGGCTTCTGATACGGATGACAGAATATTGTCAGCGAGCATTTTCTTGCAATGTCTGCTACTATTTAGACGAGATAAATATTATTTCTCTTGTTTCTCTCTCTCCCCCCGTTCACTCTCTCTCTCTCTTACTCTATCTCTCTCGCATTTCTAATATTCTGTGTGCCCATACACAAATGCGAGTGAGTAAGTCGAGGCCATAGAAAGCTGGTCCGAAATCACATTAGTTAGAAAGGTAATTAAACGGACGAGTTGACATTTTCATGTAAAAGGATAAAGTATAAAAAGGTAAAATGATAACATGATAAAAAAGGAGCATGAGGTTTATTAATCCAATTGGCTAAAAGAGCCAAATGAAACGTTGTCTTTTATCATCATCAAAATTAAAGGTGTAAAACTTTCATCGCGCCCCTTGCATTTTTGAAGTTTCTAAATAATCGTAACTGTACGAAGTTGTGCAGGGCTTACATTAGCAATTTTAAATGTGAGCGCTAGCATCTTTTGTATGCGAGGAGCGTAAGTAAAACCAGCGGGTCATTCCAAAGTGCTAAAAATACACATCAGAAGAAGTTTTAAATACAAACTTCCGCTCAGCGAGATGATCTTTGGTCTCTTTCCTTTGACCACCTCGTCGTCGTTTCGCAGTTTTGCTGTAATTTTGAACGATGACAAAAAGCTTCGTTCGAGTGGGCTCTGCCTGGCATTTTGAGAACGCGTCCGCTATTGTTTGGCAGGAGGTCTCTATCATTCTTTCTCTGCCTCTACATCTCTCTCTCCCTCCTCTTTCTCTCTCTTTCCTTCTCTCTCTCACTCTTTTTTTCTTTCTCTCTCTCCCATATCTTTTTGTTATCTTTTGTTTCATCTTTCTTTCCGTTATCTCCAATATTTCCCCTCTTATTTTTTGCTGACTCTCTCTCCCTCTCTCTCTCTCTGGCCTTATCTCTCTTTCTCTCTCTCTCTCCCTCTCACTCTCTCGTTTATCCTCCTCCTCAGCCTTTTTCCTAGCGCTTAATCGGTCAGAATGGCCGAGGACGCACACAAATGATGGCCCGGGCAGAGCAAAGAGGACATTGAAAAGAAGGGAGGGAGAAGCAAGAATGATGAGGAGGGAAGGAGAGAGGAAGGAGGAGGAAGAGCAGAGGATGAAGGGGAAGGAGAAGCCATAAGAATGTAAAGAGGAATATATGCACATACATACATCTGATATTCAAAAACAACTTTTAAAAAAATTAAGAAATATACCGTATTTTCTCTATTAGTACCCCCGGGGGTTCTATTTTTGAATACCCTTGCGGGAGGGGGGCACTATTAGAGGGAGGGGTTCTATTAGAGGGAGGGGTACTATTTTTCAATGTGAGTCACTCAATGTTTAATAGCAACATTTTATTCCCAAAAAAAGAAGAATCGTAGTCCGAATTCAATGGAATCATCACTGGAATATACGTTTTACAACAGATTTATCATGAATTTGGCATTAGTTCATTGGTAAGAGCTCCCCATGCCTCCAGGAGGACTATTGGGGGGGGGGGTACTATTGGAGGGGGGGGTTCTACTAGAGGGAGGGGTTCTATTTTTCAATGGCATTTTCAGAGGGGGGTACTATTAGAGGGGGGGTTCTAATAAAGGGGGGGGGTACTAATAGAGAAAATACGGTAACTGAAATGCGAAGAATATCTAAATGAGCAAAGGAGGAAAACGGTTTCTCCGTCTGCGGTAAAAAAAGTGAGAGAGAGAGAGAGAGGAAGGCAAAAACCAAAAGGCAATAAGCCAAGGCAATCGTTAAGGTGTTTGATATAATAATAAAAACGGCTCTAGTGGCCATTTCCGTTTAGATAGGCAGGTGCATGCGGAGCAAGTACATTTCTCTAATCGTAAGCTCATTCGATGTCTAGTTCGAAATGTAGCGGGGCTGAAGTTAATGGCGCAGGCTAAATGCGACGGTGCATACTACGAATTAATATCTCGGAGGTCGCTAAAATGTAAAATGTACTGATTCCGCGCAAGTTATTGGCCGGCCGAAGAGGAATTACCCCCCCCCCCCCCCTCCCGGCGACTTGTTCTCCCTCCTCTCTCTCTCTCTCTTTTTCCTCTCTCTCTTCGCCCCTTTCACGTCACATTCGCAGTACCGAGGCCATGAATAATGGATGGTGGATACATTCGGTTATGAAGGAGCGGGCAAGAAGTCGAGAAGAGAGAGAGAGACAGAGAGAGAGAGAGAAAGAGAGAAAGAGAGAAAGAGAGAGAGAGAAGGTGAGAGAGAGAGAAAGAGAGAGAGAGAGAAAGAGAGAGAGAGAAGGTGAGAGAGAGATAGAGTAACCGAGATAAGTAAGTATAAACTGGAGAGGGAAAATAGAACATGGGACAGATATCAGCAGAATTCTGTTAACCCAGCACGAAAAGATACGAATATTAATAATGCGCAAACGGAAGAGTCAATAAATAGTGGAATAAATAATAAACGGAGTTCAGCTTGCCAGCCTGACTTTACGTGCATCCGATGTAATGGCTAGGAAGGAAAGAGAGAGAGAGAGAGAGAGAGAGAGAGAGAGAAAGAGAAAGAGAGAGAAAGAGAGAGACTAAATTGGCGGCAATTTCAAACTCCTATTTTAGGCAGACGAACGGGTCTGGCTGGCTAACGAAGACTGCGCGTGCAATGGGGCATCTGATATGCAATTACCAGTTGGTCCGAAGAGAAATGATGTTCATATTTAGTTTATGGCCCATGTAACAGTTCAGAGAATAAAAGCAGACCACCGCCCACCAACAGACGCTTTAGATTACAAGTCGTAATTTCTGACTTAATATTCGACCGTAATTAATAATGTCCTTTAAAAACCGCTGAAAATGTATCGCGAAGCAGGAAAAGTTGATTGGCTGAAGTAAAGGGTACAAAGCTGCAGCGAAAACCACCGGTCGACCATGTCAATGAAAGCATTAGGTTTTGTTGGTCAAAAATCAGAGCTCTATTTATTTTCGTCTGTTTCATGTGAAAAGCAAATTTCATTAATTAAGATAATTGCGAAAAGAAAGATAATTGCGAATTCAAAAAAGTATAACTCACGCTTAGATGTGCGAGCGAAACAGTAGCGAACAAGGACTACAGAAATTCCCAGCGAAAATAAATTGTAAGATGTCTTATCAAGAAAAAAATTCCGTCGATCTCTCAAGTTTATGATGAGAGGATCAGACACATTCTGCTTCAAGATTTAGGAACAAATTTTTTTGTTTAACTAACTACATATGTAGGTGAAAATAAACTGCGGCGAAAAGCTTCTATATTATAGATTATCAATTTTTTGCTAAATATATATTTACGACAAGGTAATGAGTATATATTAATATATATTTAGAATAATATGAAAACAAAGTAATGCAAGCCACATTTGGGTGTAAGAAACGGACGTCACATTCGCAGTGCGGACGCCATGCATGATGATGAAGGCAAAAAGTCGAGGACGAGGAGGGAAGAGAGAGGAAGAAGAGAGAGGGAGGAGAGAAAGAGAGAGATAGAAATTGAGGGAGAGAGAGATAAAGAGGGAAAGTAAGGTAGAGAGAGAGAGAGAGAGAGAAAGAAAGTGAGGGATGGTGAGAGAGAAAGCTAGATGACTTAGTAGGTATAGACTGAAGAGTGAAAATAGATCATGGGAAAATTATCAGCAGAACGCAGAACAAAATGCAGCAAATATTGATAATGCCTCGCTAATGGAAGAGTCAATAAATTGTGGAATAAATAATAAACGGAGTTCAGTTTTCCATCCTAACTTTAGGATGATGCGTGCATCTGATGTAATGGCTATAAATGAAATAGAGGGATACTAAACTGGCAGCAATTTCAAACACCAATTCTAGACAGACGAACGGGTCTGGCTGGCTAACGAAAATAATGTTTACATTTAGTTAATGTCCCATGTTATTACAAAGAATGAAATTAAATCACCATCCACATTTTTTTTCACATGCAAACGGATAATTTTATCAAAAAGAAATTGCAAGATAGATTTCTTCTCAAGAAGCGAAATGCGATCATATGAATTCCATAAATGTCTCTAGTTTATGATCAGACGCTTGGAACTGTATCTTCCCTCAAATGATTCGGCTACATTCCCTCAGCCGTCAGCTGCAATGAATACTCGCCGAGAGTTTTTTTATTCATTATTTCATATCGAATGTTTGTCTATGGAACTAAAATGTGATTGAGCAGAAATCTTAAATATGTCTTTAGAAAACGAGAAAATATTATATATAAAAAATCTCGTTTGAAAAGAAAAAAGGAAGAAGGTGATTTCAATCGTGGAAGAAACGACAAGATGAAAATTGTTGTCTTGCTCTCCGATTGTTTGTATTTTGCGATGATAATATTCTGAATAAATGAACATATTAAGCTGGACCATACATTACGCTACTTTCTATGCAACTTTTTCCAACTCAGTTGATACATTCTCTGTAATGTTTTTCTTGATTAAATAGTCAGCTTCGGCCTTCCATTTTAGTTAGACAAATCGGTTCAGCCACCCGGAGGCAGTTTTTATTGAAGAACGGGGAAGGAAGACGGACGGGCTATTAGGAAGAGAAACAAAGGATAAAGTCTAGTTTCCATGTTAAGCGAGGTTGTTAGAACAAGGATTGGTGAGAGAGAGAGAGAGGTTCATAGAAAAAGTGAGTTATAGAGAGTGATGAAAGAGAGCGAGAAAAGAAAAGGGAAGAGTTGGGAAGAGAAAGTGAGAAAGAGGAAAAGAACGAAACAGTGCGGGAAAGCAGAAAACCTCGTGAGAATGATATCATCTGAAGGCATCACAAAACGAGTCGAGTTGCATGTAAACTCGGCCTTATTAAATATTTATGGGTTGACGTGCAGAAATGGCAAAGTAGAAAATCAATACAGACATTTATGTATAATTTTATGTATACTGCAAAATTTTATGTATGTATATGATTTTACGTACATATATTCTAAAAAGGAGAGCATTTTTTTTCTCACAACAAAAAAACCCGTGTAAGTAGACTTGCCACTTTCTGAGATTTGCTCCAGTCGGCTAATGCACAAGACATCCTTTGCCATACTCTTCTTCTTTCCATCTTTCTCTCTCTCACTAGCGCTTTTCTCCCTTTCTCTATCTCTCTCTCTTTCTCTCTAGCTCTTTTTCTCTTGCTCTTTCATTCTCTTTCTCTCCTTTTCTGATGTTATAATTTCGTGAGTATACAAATAACAAAATACAAAGAACAGGAATGTAAACGAAGTCAAGCGGCTTCGAATTCATGGGGAGCAAATAAATGGAACACATCTCTCTCTCTCTCTATTTTCTGTCTCTGTTCTCTCGCTCCCTCTCTTACTGTCTCCTTTGATCTCTCTGCCTCTCTCTCTCTCTCTTTACTCCCTCTCTTTCTGTTCTCGATATTCGCTCTCTCTTATATCTTTTTTCTCTCTCACTCTTTTTTCTTTCCCTCTCTCATTTCTCTCATTCTCATCTCTCTCCTCCATTACGGTTTCCCATTCCCCTCATGAAATGTGCACTAAACAGAGTCAATGGTAGACCTTGCCTGGTTCATTCATTGTAAATGTATGAAGCAGTGCTGCGGCAGCTTGTCTTATTAAGAATTCACATTTCTCTATTTCTCTTTCTCTCTCTCTCTCACTCTCTTCTATTTCTCGCCTCCTTCCTACTCTTTCTCACTCTCGCTTTCTCTCTCTCTCTCTCCCTCTCTCTTGTATTTCTCGCCTCCTTCCTACTCTCTCTTACTCTCGTTTTCTCTCTCTCTCTCTCTCTCTCTCTCTCTCTCTCTCTCTTGTATTTCTCGCCTCCTTCCTACTCTCTCTCACTCTCGCGTTATCTCTTTCTCTCTCTCTCTCTCTCTCTTTCTCTCTCTCTTCTCTCTCGTTATAAAACCTATGACAACAATCTCATGGTCAGAAGTAGCCAATCATTTGATTCCACGAGGCGTGCGATTGAATTCATGGGGCATAGGAATGCGAAATTAACCGATGGAATATCGTTAGGGATTGCAAGGAAATGATCTTCTGTTCCAGGTTTGTGACGGCACAAATGGGCATTGACATGGACACTCTGTATCAGAATAGGCAGACAAGCACAAAAACAAGGGAATTATTGCATAACGACACAAACACGCTTGTGAACACTACTCATTCATGTAAGTGGAGACAAAAGTATGAAGGAAGGCTCGGATAAAAAACAGCGCAGCTTACATTAGCTGCATGGTAGTGCGCATTCCTCCCACGGTGCACAATTCTTCCCAAATACTGCATCTCTCTCTCTCTCTCTCTCTCTCTCTCTCTCTCCTCTTCCTCTATCTGTCTGTCTCTCTCTCTTTCACTCTCTATCTTTCTCTCTCTCCCTTTCTCGCGGGTTATATGTAGCTAGTAAATGTACTTGCGTCTCTCACTAACATTCATTATCCCGTTCAGCCGATTTTTTTGGTGTTGTACATATTATAAGCTTCAACCTTGAAGAGCATTTTCGAACAAGGAAGTACGAGAAGATCAGGAAGAAAGAGTACGAGATGATATTTCGGTCACTCCGAATCTCGTTAACAGCGGATATCGGAAATCCGAGAAGAAGTGTGATGCCTTGGGCAGCATGGGATTTATTAGTCTTGTGGCGCAGGAAAAGGAGAGACAACGGAGAGGGGGACAGCATTAGCGAGCCATGCGGAGTTGCATACATTTAGAAGAAAGAGAGAGATAAGAGAGAGAGGGAGAGAGAAAGAGGTATGAGAGAGAGGGACCAGGGGAAAGAGAGATAGAGAAGCAGATGGAAAAGCTCATGCTTAAAAGCCAGAGTCTAAAACTTGTATACGCGAAAGTAATAAAAGAGAAAACAAAACACTGGGAATTAAAGACGAATATTATTTTCACCAAATTCTAGGAGTTATGTATATTGCTGCCGAATAAGTTAATTTTTTTACAATGTCAATTACATGATTTCATTGCTCATTTTTCAAGTTGGTTAAAAAAAATATGGTCAGAAAATATCTGTGTATGTACATATATAATATGTACATACACAGATATAATCAACTTTAGAGCTTGTGCTTGGTAGTTTTTGAACAAATATTCACGTGATGTATTTGAATGGAAAAGTGCACACATATATATATTTAGGAGAACCATGGAGATAGTGGGAGCCCAACAATTCTAAAATTCAGAAGAAGGATAATTTCATGGAGCTCAATGGAATCGCACGATAAATGCGATTATCTAACTGAGCTGTCGATGTTTCATTCCATTTCTGTTACCAATCAATTTATCAATCAATCAATTTATACTGTGCAATATAGTTTTGTGTCGTAGAAAATAATAAATAAGAGAAATGAAAATAAAACTTGTCGGAGGAATGCCAGTATGAAGAAAAGAGATACAAGATGAGCACAAGATCTTGATCTTTAGCTTCTACGACCAGCAAAGGATGACAAGGTTAACAGGATTCTTACCCACATTCGGCAATTCATCACAACCTCTAGAAAGAATCCTAACCGCTAACAACGACAATAAAGTCAGATTTACTACAATAATTTTTTTTGTCGGCGAGATATAAAGAGAGAGAGAGAGAGAGAGTGATAGAAAGAGACAGCGACAAAGTGCAAAAATATACATAGCTTAAAATCGAGTAAAATGCATTTACTGATTAGCAGATCAAGCAGCTGTAAATTGATCCAAAATGGTCCTAACGAGATAGGCTCAAGAACGTTGTTACTGTCATCGAAAGAGTTGGAATGTTTGCCATCAGAAGACCATGAAAAATACTTTAGATTTTAAATAACTCATAATAAATATTTCCTTGCTGTACCAGGCTAAATTTATTCCTTAATACGTCACGGAGAGGTATTTTTGGAATCTCAAATGATCCGAGCGTGACATCAACAATGTAAAAAAAGCGAGTTTCTAAACGGAAAGTCGCGGAGTAGGAGCTCTATTCAGAAATATGAATAATTTATACATATCTCGCGCTTAACATCTCGGGACTTAGTCTGGCCAACCAGAATAGCGTACAAATAGCACCAAATAATGCTAGAAAGCATAAATAATCCATAATAACATCGTTTCGATTATGACTTGTATGTGTCTTCGTGCAATAATTCATTGAGCACATGTTGCTTAAAGATTCGCGAGAAATTAAATGCTTACGGGAAAAAATCATAAATCACACGTTGTGATTATATTGACGCATGAAATTACGGTTTTATATAGCTGGCAGAGTTGATAACTACAGCAATTCCACTTGAACCCGCATACTTGTTATAGCTATCTTTATACGAAAAATTATTGTAGCCATGTGATTTTTATTTTCCCTTTCTCTCTTTCCCAGAATGAAGGGAACAATGGAAAGGCAAGAAAATATTCAATATATGTACAGATAAGGCTAGGAATAGGAAAAAGGCCGCTGTATGAAATACATTATCACCAGACTTCATTACCTAATGCGATTTCCGAGTGCTCTTATCTCATGTCAGCAATGAACTTCTTACAATTCGAGAGAAATGAGATTGATAGAGGAAATACAAAAAAAGTGGTTTGAGATCGAGTCGACTAAAGAATGTGGCATATCATCATACAAATAGAACATAATACTGATTTTTTAATATCTCCGAATACATTCTTTAAATTCGCCTCAGGAGTCGAACAATGATGATCAATTAAATACACGGGCAACACCCTTTATGCGCGAATAACAGCAACTAAACCGGCAGGCAATCTCCTCTATTAACAGTAAGTGCAGAGCAGAGCAGACTTTTGCTGCCGAGAAATTCCGGAAAATCAAGCGGGTGAGGCGTTTATTCAGAATTTCTTTACCTTTTGGATCGTTTTTTGCCTGATTTCGAATGAAAGTATTTTGGAAGACGGATTTGTTTTGTCTTCCTCATGACGATAATTTTGAGTTTTTGTAAAAAGCGTTGTTCGTGTGATTTCTGACAACATAACGAGCCTTTTCTTGCGGTGTATGCAGTTATTTAGACACGGTCTCTCTTTCGTATCTATCTCGCTATCACTTTTTCTCACCGTCTCTACTTCTCTCTCTCTCTCTCTTTCTCTCTCTCTCTCTCTCTTTTTCTCTCTCTCTCTCTCTTTCTCTCTCTCTCACCTTCTCTCGTTCTCTCTCTCTCTCTCTCTCTCAATTCCGCCCATTCACAATGCGAGTGAGTAAGACGAGGGCGACAGCAAAGTCCTTCAACGAAATCGACATGGCTAGATGAATATTGTGGACGAGCGAAGATTGTCGTTAAAAGTACACAAACAAAAGAGCTGAAGAAAGAGGCTTACATCACACTTTCTACTTCCTTTCTAAGTCGTGTAGTTAAAGGCGTTCTGTTTTTATTCCTCTTAAATTACAAAGATTGGAAAATTGGAAAAGTGTCCCAAAGGAACACATTTGTTGTCGGCAACATCAAAGGCAATAGAGAACGATTGACAAACAAAAGCTGCACCAGTCACACATTTATTGCTAGAGGAGCTCAAACAAAACCAGCGGTCATAAATTTTGTCAATAAATTGCAAGTTTATTTTTTTCTACAGCTAAAACTTGTTGGAATAACAAATTGTGTTTTCAAGGACCATAGTGCGAACATAGCCTTTTCACTATTTGTTCTTTTTTCTCATTTTGATACCGATATTATTGTAGTGATAAAATGAATAAATTCTCAGTCGCGAAAAAACGTTTAGTTAATTACTACGAGGACAACTGAATTTAATCCTGCTGGTTAAAAAGGCCATTGATAACAGTTCTTTTTTATCATCATCAAAAATTGATGCGGTAAACTTTCTCCACGTAACTTGTGCGTATTTTGCATGATGTTGTTAAATATACGAACGTGGGCAAACGATGCCTAACAATAAATGAGAGCACAATCATCTATTTTATGCGAAGAATAGCAACAAAACCGGCTGGTCACCAGAGATTGCTAAAAAAAAATATATATCAACATCACTTCCGTTTACAATTAGTGAGCAGTTCGAGACATAGTTTCTTGATTTTTAGACCATCGTCGTTTCCCGTTTTGGCATTAATTTTGAACGATGACAAAAAGCTTCGTTCGAGTGGTTCGCTGCCTGGCATTTGGAGAACGCTCGCTGTTTCGGCGCTATTGCTTAGATGGAGGCCTCTATCATTATTTCTCTTCCTCTACTCTCTCCCTCTCTCTCCCTATCTCTTTCTCTCTTTCTCTCTCTCCCTCTCTGCCTCTCTCTCTCTCGCCTACACCTTTTCTCTTTTGTTCTTTTTTCTCACTTGAATCCTCGCTCCTTTTTTCTTTCTTTTATCTCCATCTTCCCCCCCTCATTTTTACTGTCTTTCATTGTATGTCTCTCTTTAACTCTCTCTCTCTCCAGAATGGCCGAAGACGCACGCAAATGATGGCCGGGGCAGAGCAACGAGGGCATTGAAAAGAAGGGAGGGAGAAGCAAGAATGATGAAGAGGGAAGGAGAGAGGAACGAGGAAGTATCTCTATATCTCTCTCTCTCGTTCTCTCTCTCTCTTCCCTACTCTCGCTCTTCGCCCCTTTCACGTCACATTCGCAGTACCGACCGCATGCATGATGGATTCACTTTGGCTTTATTATCTCTCTCTCTCACTCTCTCTTTCTCTCTCTCTCTCTCTTTCTCTTTCTCCATCTCTCTCTCTTTCTCTCTCTCTCTCTCTTTCTTCTCTCTCAAAAATATTTTTCAATGTTAAGTTGCATACATATGTACATACACATACATACATAGATACAGTACCGCCCAACATTTCTGGTACATATATTAATTATATTAATATAAATAATTTCAATTGATTTTTCAGCGATCATGGCGCATTTCAACGTAGTTTTCTGTACAAACTAGACTAATTCGATGCAGATAAAGATAAAAATACGTTGGTAACATTAGTCTCCCTTCGAGCTAAACCTTTCGTATCAAATTCTATAATTCTCCTTGAGTGATGATAATTGTCCGTTGTTGTTGTTGCAGGAAATCTGGCAGCAGTCGGCGGCGCAATGACGACCTTCCTTTCCATCAACCCACTCGACTTCATCAGGACTCGCTTGGGCATCATACACAGCATAAGTCGCGAGTTCAGACACCAATTGCTGTTGCGACTACGGTACGCTTCATAATTTTTGATCCTGTATGAGTTTAATTATATTCCGCTTAGATATTAGCAAGTTTATAATTAATGAGATTATAAGTGCTTTGATTGTGAGGGGATAATGTATTTGCGCAAGAAATGGTGTAACTGTTGCAGAGGAATGCTGGTCTGCACCATAAATAATACACTCAGTTTTCTTTAAACTTTTAAATATAGCTTTAAATCTCGATGATATTAGTTGATTATCACATTACATCTACAAATCGAGAAGGCAATAACATAAACATTTTATTGCTTTTCTTTTACGGTTACAACAATGACGCATTCTGTTCTTGATGCATTTTGCTAGGTGTCCTTGAATCGGAGCCGGTCAACTTGGAAGGCGAAGAGCTCAAAGACCGTTATGACAGTGGCGCCAAAGTAGAGGCCGATCGTTCCGCCGAGATCCGCTATGAAGAAAAGAAATCGTTCAAAAAAATTTCGTCTTTAAATAAAAACAAGGGATTACAGTATATCATTACGGAAACAGGAAATGACCAACAAAGAAAGTTGGGGACACCGTAAGCAGTGTACTGCCTGATCTGCTGCAGATTACGGCCCCGGAAGCTGACGCGGAGCAGCGCGAAGTTGGATCTGGCAGCACATTTCATCAGTCTTGCATTTTTTGATTAAAGTTTTTATAGAACGCCCAATTGGCCCTTTGTTCTGAGCAATACTACGTAATACGTTGCGAGCTTTGATATTTAAAGGAGCCTATATATGTACATATGTATATGTATAAAGCTTGCGGTTCAATATTTACAATTTAGTATATGTAGATTAATTGTCGAAGATAACGTGACAATTTTGTTTTCTACATTCCAATTTGCCGCTTTCTTTCCCAACCGCCAGTAATCGTCGCCCGGTCGGAAGGCTCTCGCAGCACGCGAGCCAATCACTCGCTCAAGAATGTCGGCAGCCTTGGTCGCATTGCCGTACAACATCGTCGGCATGAAGAAGTCAGTCTTGTAATGTTATAGAAGTATTACTCACAAAGTAAGAACACTATTGGTTCACTTTCTGACTCCTCTGGTATGTTGGCGACCTCGCAAAAGCGACTGCGCTGACTGACTAGTTTCTTCGTTTTTTTTAAAACAAAAAGGATGACGGCTTTTTACCAGATCTCTCTCATTGTCATCCTCTTTTACAATCTCTCACTGAAGTTCTAATCATGCCGCAAACTGTGCTAAAGCATCTCAAGCGCCTTATGCGCCGTAGAGTCTCTCCTAATGCCGAAAATATGACTCACATTGTCTATCGCGAATGCGCCACAGTCGTTATTCCGCTTAACAAAATAGGCATGCTAACGCAAGCTGAACATTTTCGTCCTACCTCTATGTTGCCTGCTCCAATTAAAGTTTTTGAGAGATGCTTACTGATGTGTAGATAGCAGAGGTGCTAACGGGCCCAAAAATTTTGGCCCGGCCCGGCCCGTCGGGCCCAAAGACTCGGCCAGCACGGCCCGATAGATTTCCGGGCCCTAGAATTTTGAGCCCGGCCCGGCCCGTGGGCCCGTTTGAGCCCGATTTTCAAAAAATTCTGGGGAAAAAAGTCCGCTGGGTTAAAAAGTGTTTTGAAATTCAGAATTTTTTATGCTCGCGCTGCGAACATTCATTTTAATGTATAGAAGAAAGACTTTTAAGAGGAAAAATTAAGAAATGAAGAAAGTTTTTCACTTAACAATGCCACCAGTCGTCCTGAATGGGCGAAATTGTCTGTTTATCGGGCCCAATCGGGCCTGCGGGCCGGCCCAACTTTTCTTGGGCCCGGCCCGGCCACTTTGCACCTCTGGTAGATTGTGAATATCTACACGTAATTTGGTTTTGCTAACCATTGTAATTTGTATCGCCACATGAAGTGTCCCTATTGGTCCATGTGGCATTGTTGTTTAGTATATATTAACATACGTGAGTCTCGCGAGTCTATAAGCCTCTAGCTGATGAGTCTCACGCACTAAGCTCATTCATTCTCTGCTTAATCGGCGGTGTTCTATTCTCTCTTCATCTCTACTAAACCTCTCTCTCTCTCTCGCCTTCGCCTCGTCTACGCATTCTACTCTCTGTCCTCTCGTGGAAGGACACAACACTTACGCACCCTAGGGAAGTCGCTCCCCTCGCTCTCTATCCGTCACATGCCATATCGTTCAGGGATTCTAGCCATCCTCCCCTTCCCCTTTTTCATTGGTTTACACTGATAGCATGACGCGGTATTATTTTCACTTGATTATGTTGTCACATCTTTTAATGAATGTATTGCTCCATTAGTAAGACCATTATTGTTAGATTAGAAAGAACAATTTTGCTCCATAAGTAAAAAAAAATTATTTTGTACTTCGATTAAAATAAACAAATATATGCATATTTATTTTAAAAATCACCTTGACTATATCCTTCATCTCTGTGACCTTCCTCTGGAGACAATCTCGGACGGCTTCGAAATTTGCTTGTGCTTCGGTGCCGTTGAGCAGCAAGGAAACCAGAGGGCTTTCGACGAAGGCGCGAAGACTGAAGGGAAAAGACTTATTATTGCATCATAAAAGAATATTAGCATTTTTTTATGCTGCTTTGAAAGGGAAATGCGGAATAAAAAGAAACTTAAAGAAGCGCAAAATTTTTCGGAATATTGCAGTCGAGTCTATCTAAATCACATATGCTCTCTTGCACACTGTATCAGGCAAATGCCACGAATTCAAGTGTGAGCTTTTCGCGAACTGTCCAGGGAGTTCTGTAGCCGATTGCGGAAAACTAATGTTTAAATTCCCGCATCACTTGTGAAAAGTTTTGGCTGTTGACTAGCACAGTATCCATCATAAGAAACTAGAAGTTTTGAGCTTTTATCTCTTCAAGTCTCTTCTCTTTCCTCCAATCTCAAGCGTGGCTTGTCGCGTCACATAATTATCACCTTCTCTCTCGAAGAATGAGGGTGTGCATGAGGAGAAAATTCGCAAGGGTGCTGACGTCATTCTTTAAATTCTACCGTACAGCGTGAGGAAAATGTTGTTTTCTCCTCACGCTCTCTTCAGGATGCATGCTATACTTTTCCTAGCGATTTTTCTAGTTGGACCTTGTATTATTGGCAAAAAATACAACAAGATCGTAATCTCCATGGAAAACGAAATAACGTGAACGTACGCCGTCAGAAGTGCTCCGGTGTCGGCAGCAGTCCGTAGAAGAGTCGCTCGCATACGATGAATCGCCTGCAAGGAGATCTTGTCTCGCCATTTTCTACGAATGTTAAAATATGCATTTGTACGTATAATGCTTAAATTAATAAGAAGAAAAAGCTATTAATCCTTTTGTTTCAACTATCAAAATGGTGAATATTACCTTGACGAATCGCTCTCGATTCGTCGGATCGCTGTAGTAGGCCGAGAGGCTGGCGTACGCTTGCATCGAGAAATTTGCCGTCGCGAGTAGCATGAAGTTAGTGCTTGCGACAGGCAAGTCAATTAGAATCCGAATCGCTCTAGGAAAAATTTAAAACCTATTTAAAGATGTGTGAAAATCTCACAATCAGTCATCTGTGAGGTGCCACGTTAACAAAGGTTTCAGAAGTTAAAATATCAAATATTGGCGCAGTGGGTAGCGCTTCCGACTATAAAATTTCACTCGCAAGTTCCCTTAGGGCCGAAATCTTTTGCTCATTTTATAAAAGTTCTTGTTTTGCTCTTCTTGTTTTTATTTGCTTTGTTCTTCTTTTAAGATATCGAGTTTTACAAGAGGAAGTGAACATGTAATTTCGACCGATACTAACATACAATCAATCAACACTAGCTCCTGATTCCGGAATTCGGGGTCGTCGAGGAATGGCAGCATGGCTTCAACGTGAGCCGGATCGGTGAGGCTTGCAATACATTCGGATGGTAGCTGGCCACGAGTGCATGGCGCAAGTGGAGTGTAGAAGACCTGAACAGATGCCAAGTATTTTTAAGCGTAAATATGGCCATGTCACCAAACTGTCAGGAAAGCTGAAACAATCAATGTTCAGTTTACAAACAATCAAACTTACACGTGTTAAATTTATGTGCAAAGTGACGAAATAATCAGTGTTCACTTCCCTAATTGTAAGGTAGTACGCTGTATTGCTGAACTAACAATAAAAACTAACATGATTGCCGTTCCGAGCAGAACAAGCAGTGATCAACGAATCGCTACAACTAATGTTCAATAAATGAGTGAACCTCTGCATCAATCAACTCGAGCAGCGCCGTCCACGCGTCGAGCCATGGCCATTCGTTCGAGGTGCCATTCTCGCCGCTACTAGATGGACGTCTCGAAAAAGAGCGAAGATGCTGAGAAAACAAAAAAAAATCTATAATCACATCTCTCTCGCAGCCACTTCTCTCACTCATGGTCACCCACTTTTATCTCGCAGCCCGCTGAGTGCGGTGACCTTGCTAGTGTCCTATTATTCTCCTTAATTTATTTACTTCTTCCCTTTCAATATATCCAAGCGCAAGCCCCGTTCAGAACTCAGCTATTCCCTGGTAAGTTGCTCGCTGATTTGGTGTATGACCTTTCCCTATACCAGCAAACCACAATATTCTCGATGTAGTGATATGATCCCCCGATACTGTATCATATTGTATTGTATGCCCCTCCTTTTTCACCTCTGCCCACTCCTCAGTTTCATTTCTCTGTCTGTCTCTCTCTCATTCTCTCTTTTTGTAAATCGGTTAAAAAACTCTTATACCATCTCTAAACACACTTAAACTTCCCTATTGCAACTCACCCCCTGAGGGATCTAGGCGTATTGATTGAGGCTGATTTATCTTTCACTTCTCATATAGAAGTCACATGTCATAAAGTATTACGTATAGTTTATGCTATTTTTCGATTACTTAGTTTATCCAAAGAACCCTGTGGTTTATACATATTAGTTGCTACAAAGCATACCTACATATGTTATTACTATTTTGAATTTCTGCTTTATTACGTATTTTCTGCACTACTTTTCAATTCCCTTGCGGGGGATGGATAGTATTAGAGGGAGGGGTGCTTAGTTCAATGTGAGATACTAAACTTTGATAACTATATTTTACACCATTTTATTCTCAAAACAGAAGAATCACAGCTCCAATTCAACGGAATCACACTGGAATATCCGTTTTAACGCATCTTTTGCCATGCTTCCAGGATACATTCGAAGTACGTCTCGAGCTGACAATGAGGTACTGGACTGTTAGGGGGTATTACTCGTGAGGGGGGGGGGGCTCTATTAGAGGGAGGGGTACATTTTTCAATTTTTCAATGACATTATCAGAACTGCTAGAGGGGGGGGGGGGTTCTAATAAAGGGAGGGTGGGCTGCTAATAGAGAAAATAAGGTATCTGGTCTCCCCATAAGATGATTCAAATTCGCATATTAGAAAATGCGCTACTTACTTTTCATGTCTACTTTATGTTTCATGTCTATATACAGTTTATTTTATTTGCTATCATTCCGCCATATAGTCCCCTTCAAACTATATATGGTATTCCTTCTCTCCTTTCAACTCATACTTCACTAGACAATACATTCTTTTACAAACTCTTGCATAATATGATTGATCTACGAGTAACTAATTTGTTGTCTTTAAACCTTGAAATGGGAGAGCACCCTGTTTTAATTATGATGTTCGTAAATGGAGACAAGCTATTCGTAGGCATTCGTGTGCAATGAGAGCACCATATTGCTCCCAAGAAATTCGGTACAGCCGTGCTATTAATCTAGGAAGAAAAGTGGATCCAATGTTCAGTAAAATTTGGTCGAACTAAAATGGAAACATGGAGCAGGCAGTCCATGAAAATTGTTGTTTTATTCTTTTTGTTCTTTTCATAAGAAGTTTTGCGATATCTATTCCTGCTGTATTCATATGGATATTCAGCTTGTCATGGCAATGCTCTACTCGGAGTTCGCCATTAGCGAGGACACCAAGGCGATCATGTTCTTCGATCTGGCGGAAACCTGATTCGGCGCCGGCGCCAGCGAGGAACAAGGACTCTGCCGCGCACGCCGGAAAATAATGTAAGCTTATGTGTTCCATGTAGTCTCGGTTATTCTTGTACCCACTCGTTTGATTGCTTTTCATGCGAATCTGTGCATTGGGTAACTATTAATGTTTTTTTTTTCTTTTTGTTCAAATAGTAATGAACTGCTCACAAAGGTAGAATATCCATATCCAATCTACATTACGGAAATGATATTCTTCTTATGAAGAAGGTGTTCTATTCAGCTGCTAGCCAACTCGGGTTTCGCCATTCGTGATGACATCAAGGCGCCCTTCTTCGGTGGCGCCGGCGCCAGAAAAGAGTAGGGGCTGCTGTCGCGGCCGCAGGATAATAAGGTGCAAGTTGCAATTAGAAACTTTACTTAAGCTGTGTTATTGTTGATTCCACGAAATCATTTGTGTATAATGGCGGTTTACTAGATAATTGAATGATATGGGGTAACACCTTATGTTTTCTTCTTCAGCAAAAGAAATCTTCTTACCAAGGAAGAATTTCCACCATGTGGGTTGTTATGCTGCATTCAATATACCGTTCGATTGCTCCTTATCCGCCGATTACGAATAAGTTATCTATTTTTTTCCAGCAATCAATACGAAGTTGCGATTATTAATTTTGTCGAAATGACTGTATTCACGTGTTAAAACTTATTAACATTGAACTAATGATTATCATAAGGAAATTCGAAGTATAACCATATGAAGATTTTTTTTATTTATTTTTAGACTCCTCTCTGAACGAGCTCGCCAAGGCGGCCACCGCACTTTTGCAACGATCTGCTACACGTCGGGAACCACCGGGACACCCAAGGTGCCATATTACACTTACCGTAGCCTACTGTAGTCTCCGCACCGAAATAATATCATTTTTCCCTTTTTTGTCTTTTCATTTTTGCCTTCTCATATTTCACTTACTGAAATATTTACGTTAATATTCTGCAGGGAGTGATGCTGACGCATGGAAATGTGATTGCTGACGCGACCACTGTCTTGTACTGCAAGCAGTCCGGAATTGTTGACACGGTACGTTATTATTTCTGTTGTTTCATGACCATGTCTTATCGTCGTTCCTAGTGGGTCCTATTCCTAGGTTCTTTTGCTATTAAAGGGGTTGGTTTGTAATCGAATGGAATAGCAGCCCTAACGAAGTCTGCCTCCTTTTTCAGGGCGTGATGATCTCTTTTTTGCCGCTGGCTCACATGCTGGAGAGGCTCGTGGAGGCCGTGTGCTTCATGGTCGGCGCCCGCGTCGGCTTCTACGGCGGAGACATTCGCGGACTCGCCGACGACATCAAGGAGCTCAGGCCTACCGTACTCCCTGTCGTCCCTCGTGTCCTCAACAGGCTCTACGATGAGGTAGGAGATGATCCAGCAAGTCTTAGAGGAGGTTTGAGATAGAATACGATAGCTGATGGTTTAGCTAGATTTAGCTGCCAAGAGAATCATAAGAGGATGGTTAGGGGCCTTCCATCAGGTGGCATTCTTGTCGTGATTCAACTCAATGTTGGTGTTCAAAGAAAAGATTAGATTTTACAAGGGGAAGAGGGGATTAGATTTTAAAAGGGGGAAGAGCGAGTAATGCATATTTCCTACTATTAAAGTATGATTACTAAAGGAACGATTCCTAAATGAAAACGATGATTCAGGTGACCATGGAGGGAGAAGTAACATTTTAAAGAAGAACTATTTGAGGTGATCGCCCTGCATCGCCCCGGAGCTCGCTTGGGTGGTCTGCCAACTCCGTTCTGGATCTTCCTCGATGCCATTCTAGTCGCCTTTCATGTCTTTCTCATCAAGCTGCTCTACTCGGAGTGGCGCAAGGGAGACACGACCCCATACAATCCGTATCTCCGACAGAGATACTTTTGCATTTGGTCCTAGGAGTGGCAGCTCCTTTAAATCTTTTCCCGTTTGCTATTTTTTTTAGAAATACAATGTATTCGTGTATGAGGTTTGGGTTCTTCAGCACCTTGCTTTTTGCTATTTTCTTCATATAGTAATTTATGCCTATAGTGATTGCAAAAGTCTACGTGTATCTACCTTTTTCTTTTTTTATGTCTCTCGAGTCTTGATCTGTTTGATAGGCGCTTTGAATGGCGGGGCACAAATTCTTATTTGTGGATTCGTAGAATTTGCAGCATTGTAGTTTTCTTCTTTGCAACTCGTTCAGTGTGAAAATCTCATCGTCATTCGAAGCTTTATTTTCATTTGCTTGCATCTTGTAGCATAATCAGCCTAAGCTTAGGAATTCCTGTGTCATTATTCACAATTCCGCCCTTCCCTATGCTAAATGTATCAAGTATTGAGTAATTTTAACTTGCCAGACTGTTATTGTCTAATTTCGTGTACTATTAATGCTTGAAAGCCACAAATAAAGAATGTTTTGAGAATACGCTTCTTCCGCAGTGGAAATTATGTCCTAGTGAAATTTAAGAAAGCGCATGGTGCCTTGTGCAATCCTTTTAATAAGCTTATTTTCATTTACTGAGTATTTGGGAACATGGGGGAAAAGGCTGTCAGAAACGTGCGCCACGTTTGGCTCTAAACTGGACCCAGTTTAAACTGAAAAAGTGGGCACCTTTTTGCGAAACTGCTGCCAGTTTTGTCAAGATTAATAGCACGGCAGATTAATGATCTTCGAAAGTTTATACGTATTCTTCATAGAATTTCTATGAAGAATATCCTGAAGATTAATTATTTACCAACAGTTAACGCTTTCGCGACACAGTTGCTTGTTTTAATTTGAATTTAATATTTCGATACTCGACGGTGCAGTCAGATACCCCCCCCCTTCCCCCCGGGCCTCGTCCACCCCACTTCCAAATCATGACTTCAGCAGATTCCACCCTGACTGTCCTTCTCTCCCCCACCCTATTATCCTCTATACATGTAACCCGCACTGATATACATATATCGTATCAAATATTATATACTATGAGTCGTTACACATTCTTGATGTATGAATAAATAAATAAGTAGTAAATGTGGAAAAAAATCTATAAATATTAAATATTATTTAATTTTTAAATTCGAAGACGACTTTTTGTGCTTCAAGTTCATTATAGAAATATCGAGGAAAAAATATCGCAAAATACACATGTAACCAATTTGAATACCTCTTGGCCAGAAAATGCAGCAATGCTCAGTCTCGCCGGGAAGACGGTATAGAGAAGGTGGCTATTGAAGTTGTCCGTTCGCCAGAATTGCGTGCGAAACTTGGACAAAATTGTCTCGAGCACAGGACTGAACAATTTTTTCTCTCAGCCAATTTTCAGTTAATGGTCCCCGGAAATAAGTTTATAGATTTAACACGAGAAAATAAACCTGCTAAGCTGTGTGGTCGTTCGATAATTCGTAAGGCACCAGTAGAGCTCGTCGGCGGCCAGCACGGAAGTGTTCATGTTATAGCACTAAACATCGTAAAAAGATGTCCACAGGAAACGTTATCAATATGAATGACGTTATCAATCCTTCTGTGTTGCTTGATCTTCTCTTTAAGAATCAAGCATTTCTTAATAATTCTATTGATTAAAGTGCCGTCACATTGTAAATTAATTTATGTCGATAAATAAATAAATAAATACATTTGCAAAAGGATAAACAAAGCTGCTCACACACACATACACACCTGTTTCAGTTTCTCCTGCCACGTGTCATAGTCGGAACGTAGCAAATTACCGAGAATAGCTGCTTCCGCTCTAGTCGCGTTCACCACTGAAGACAAATTGGAGCCTGCTATGAGCTGCTCGGACAGCGTTCGCTGAGACTCCAGCAACTAGAAGCAGCGAGAGTTTGATCTCATTTTCTGTGCTCACCCATACATGTATAAGATGAGAAATGACAATTTGTCAATTTTTTCTCATTTTTTTTCTTATTTTTACCCGATTAAAAACGGCAAGCGTTCCATTCTGAAGCGGACGCACGGTGAGCGCGTCAAGACTGCGCACAAGTTCGTGTAGCAGTGAAAGGCGTCTCGTAGCTGTCGGATCACTAAAGAAGAATCAAACAAAATAGTTTTTTTAATCTACAATATACTGCAGTTGGAACGACTGCATCTACAACAATAGGAATAAAAATTAAAATATAATTAAAAAATACAAAAACAACTATAAGAAAACAAAGTCTGGTACGAGTCAAGAATGTCCTGCATGCCCTCCTCGCCCATCCTGTCACCCGCGAAGCACGGCGCTGTCTGGCGTCGCGTATGCAGAAAGTCACCCAGATATCTGTTGATCGATTTACTTTTACCTCATTATAGAACATTATAGCAACTTACACCGTTTCGTAATAATACGTGCATCTTGCACGTTGTATTTTATAATATAAAAACCTTAACATTAGTTTGCACCATCAATCGAGAGATTAAGGTTTGAGGAAGTGGCTTTTCGCTCTAAATTTAGAGCTGTTATGGATGAGCAAGGCGGAATAGTCTAGCTAAAAAGTTCACTTTGCGACACTTAAAATATTTTTATTTATAGATTCTAAAATGCATGATTGAGATGCTGAGAGAAAGAGCGGGTGAGAAAGAGTGAGGAAGAGAGTGAGAGAGAGGGAAAAAGATAACCTGAGCCCGAGCTGCTTGGCGTACTTCTCGGCGAGTCTTCTTCGCTCTCGTCCGTCGATCCAGTCAATGAGCAGCATCGGGTAGTCGTCGTAGCCGACGCCGTACTTACCGAGCACGCCGTAGTTGGTACTCAAGTAAGTAATTAGCATATAATACCGTACCCACGGTGGTTCTTTTTCAATACCCTTGGTATTTCCTCTATTAGTACCCTGGGGGTTTTACAAGTTGGACTGCGCCATTATTTTGCCTAGAAAAAAAAAGATTTGTCGTTAACAATATAACAATATATTTTTGATTATGTGTGCTTTGCGTAGAGGAGTCGTGAGCGGGAGCCCATATACATATTTTACTGAAGGGGAACATGAAAAAAGTCACGCAAAGTAAACAACATCAAAAATATATTGTCAACGGACTCTTTGTTTTGAAAACTGTTTTCATATCTAGATTCAGCGTCGTATGGAGAATCTTATCAGCAATTTGGTGATATCCCTTATCGTTGAATAGATCTGTTATTTTATTATTTAGGGATGTGAGTGGAGACAAAATAATGGTACAGGAGAACAATTAACAATGAAATTTTTTTAAGCAAAACTGATAACTTCTTACCAAGTGATTAGAAATTATCGATTTTTTAACAGCAGCATCCGTACTCTATAAAGGAGGCCATAAGGGAAAAACTCCTACCACGAAGTCCCTGACGGATTTGGACGGAATGATAAAAAGTACGGAGTAAAGAATCAGCAGAAATGGTTCTACTGCCCCTTGCCTCTCTCCCCAGAAACTGGTGGTTTGCACCACTGCCAGGTGAGCCTACGTGTTAAGAAAAACCCGGCCAATGTTGGTTGCGCGCACCATATGAATGCAATTCATGGGCATGACTCGGTTGGCCCCAGCGACTAGTGTTGTTCTGTTAAAATTTTTGAAAATGGCGGGAAAATAAAATATTTGGGAATTCAAAGTAGAAAACACTGTTAATTTCCTCAGGGCATGAAGGTTTTTGTGACTTCGGGACACTTGCAATCGAAGTTTCTAGCACAACCCGAACAAATAAGGCGAAAAAAACAACACACTATTTATTCGCCTCGGACCTCCATAAGCAAACTATCTATCGTTTAAAATATTTTAGTCTTTCCTAGAACAAAATGTAATTAATGAGGATGCATTTGGATGTGTCCGATGTGTCCTAAGCATCCTTGGTGCTATAATCCTAGGCGGGACTGTATGTGTAATTCTCTCACAGTTTGTCCGCATTGAAGAGATGGCCCATCTTGAACACCAAGTTGAACATTGCTCTCCTGAGCCAATATAATGTGTCGGTGCTGAAATTTTTTTCTTCTCAATTCTGACATTTACATTTATGTATGTATATAATGTCTATGTATATATGCATGTATTTACATATTTACACTTGTATGATAATATGTAAATGAATACGCAAACCGGTGCTGATTTGAGAGACCGCGACTTCGTCTGATATAATCGTTCGTCTGCAACAGATCTGCTTTTCTTTTGTGACTTTTCACGGAACTGACAACGGTGCGTATTTATCAGCTTCAAGTTCAGTTTGTCACACATTTACGATGAAAGCTTTTTTTTTCTAAAAACATGCGAAATTTGGAGATCAATTAACACTGGCCACAATGCGCTGAAGAGTCGTGAGGGAGTCACGCATCTCATAGACGCCGACAGGGATTTCGGCCGAGCTCATGTCCGTTACGTACGACTTCTCGACGCAGTTCACCGGGCAAGAAGTGTCGTCAGCGGCTTAAAGTATCTCAAAACTCAGGCATGAATTAGCGGAAAATGAATTGTAATCGTAAGATGAGAAGAAAACGGATAGAAACAAAAAAGAAAGGAATAATACTAACGAATGACAACGCTCTGCAATGCTGTATGATGTTGCAGTCTTCTGGAACGCGTCCGTCAGGGTAGGCAGAAGCGTTCTGGAGAGCGCGCGGTGACAACACCCACGTGCAGTTGCATTTGCTCTCAAGTTTCGTCATCCAAAATGATCTACATGGTCCAATTTTTGATCTACACAGTTCATATAATTTACTTTTGATCTACGTGACGCATTTTTGCTTGCTTCAAGTAGTACAATTTGGCCGACGGATCATTCACAGTTATGTCTGCGTCTATATGTACACATTCACATAAAGTTTTATAAAAAAAAAATTTTTTAAGTCAAAATTAAAATAAAGGAAAATAAATAAAAATAAAACCTGAATAAGCTGCGCTCGAATGCACCAGGCTCAAAGTCGTACGGCTCGCCAGACGGATCGCAAACGGTGGACGCTGTGCCGCAGAAGCGAGCGGCGCGTGTTAACTACATATGTTTCAAATTTAAAATAAATAAAAAAACTAATTAATTAATTATGCAGTTACGCGATAAAAAAATTAAGGAAAAAACCTATTTTTGTCTGGTTGCCAAAAAATTAATAAATAAAGTTTATAAATAAATTGATCAATAAATTTAAAAAAAACATTTATCAATATGCCAAAAAAAGGAGAAAATAAAAATTAAACGACTACCACAGTCTCGCCCGTGATGAAAACCTTGACGTCGGAGCCGGCCGGCAGATCGATCGACATATACTCGTACAAAGCGTAGTTGTCGAGCGCGCTCTCTTCGGGCACCAGGTAGAGCTGAGAGAGAGAGAGTGAGAGTGAAACAGAAGAATAAGAGAGTGAGAGAGAAATAGGAAGAGAGAGAGAGAGATACTGAGACAGAAGAATGAGAGAGAGAAAGACAGTGAGATAGGGGTGAATAAAAAGAGAGAGAGAGAGAGAGAGAGAGAGAGAGAGAGAGAATGACACACAAGAGTGAGAGAGAGAGGGGAGAGAGTGAGAGGAAGAGAAAATGAGGCAGAACAATGAGAGAGGCGGTGAGAGAGAGAAGGACAGAAGAATGAGAGAAACGAGAGATGGAGAGAGAGGAAGAGAGCGAGAGAGAGATAAAATTGTTGTAAACAATTCTTTTGTTTAACTAAATTTATTTATAAAATTAAAAATTATTTGAAAAAAAAATTTCTTTACAAAATATATAATTGTGTACAAAATTAAAATTAGATCAATTTTTTAAATTCTCCCCGGAGACCTTGGCGGCGCCGATGCCGTCATCAAAGTAGCGAGTGTCGAACCATAGAAAGACGGAGCGACCTTCCGCTAAGAATAGAGTAGTTTGTTTCTTCTGCTTCTAAATCGTTTCCTCTCAAACATTACGAAAAGATATTTACAAAAGTTCCTAAAGGTTATTCTTGAATTGGCGCTTTTTTTGCCTAACACAAGGGCAAGTGAGTGAAAGAGATGCGACTAAAATCGTCAAAAAAAAAGTTCAAATAGATTACGCGTTGCGCTTCGTTCTCCACTAAAATTCTAATCTCTTCGGAATACTCCACCCGCCTTACTTGTGATGCTCGTGTACTGTTGATTTTTCTGATAGTCTGCCGACTGGACACGGAGGCAGTGGCCACGACTTGTTGTCTGCATTAAAGAGAAAAAAAAATGCTGATTTGTTGATTATGTCGCTTATTGCTAGTGTTATAGGTTTTTTTCATAAGATAACAAAGTCATACACTAGACTGCATATATAGTGCATATTTTTGTTAGCTTCATTATTCTAACGCAGCACGCTTTCAGAGCATCATATTTGATGAATGTATAAATACAATACTTAAAATGGACTGCAACGAACCACTGTCGATATATTGCACTGCCCCTCCACCCAGGTGCAGCTGAAAGACTTTTTTATGTATCCAACTGTGTTGGAAATTTTTCTTATTTATTCCATGTCATTTAATATTTGCATTTGTTTCTCCTTCGTTAATTAGGTGTTTCTATAATTTCATCTTTTATTCACTTTCCGTTTTCCTCTCCATCCACGGTTAGCTTCGCGTGAGCCCGGGTGCGGGCGCTTCTCTTCACTCTCTCTTTCAGCTGCATTTTAGTCTTTTTCTTCTTGGCCTCTCTCCACCGTCTTTATTTCTTTCTTCATTTCATATACTTATTTCTCTAGTCTATCTGTATCTCTCTCAGCCTCTCATTCTTTTGACTTCTCTCTACTCTCTGCTTCTCCCAAGGATAATAAATCCTGATTGAGTTTATTCTGATCGTGAGTTTATGTGTTGAAACACATTCTACTCTTTTCATATCTCAGAGTTGGAACCGGTTAAAGGAGCATGAAATCCATTTTTTCCACGAATTAAGCGATTACACTAGTGAGTCTTACACTAGTGAGTCTATGTCCTTCATACGAACAATTCAGCAAAGTTAAAATATTCAAAAGTACAAGAAAAATTTGCATACCAAAAAATGTGCTTGTGTCAGGAAAATTTTTGGTGCGATACGGTATATTTCTGTTCTTTGGATTTTTGCAGAAAGTTAACTCCTGGATATTCACCACCGGCCTATTGGCGGGAAACCATTTTTAACATCACCTCTTGTAATGTCGAAATAAATGAAAACAGCCTTTTCCTAATTCTTTTTTATGTTTGTTGTAGTTCTATGAAGATTCGGGGGGAGATATCGAAATACGAAAGAAAAAGTTTCACTTTCAAGACTTTAGTGTTTGAATAGTGTATGCTGTACAAATGTCATAATAACAGCGAATTGCGCAACAGTATCTCAGCTGTTGACTTACAAGGTTTTCCGCGTAGGAGTTTAGGGTGCTCATGCTCCTTTAATCCATTTACGTCTCACATCTTTTATCAAGAGTCATGGATAACAGTTTCTCCCTCGGAAAAAGCTCTTTTCCGAGACATTTTAAATCCGTTTTAACAGTCTGAGCCCTCATCTCTAACCTTGGTATGATATTCTCTGTTTCCACAAATCGATTCGATGTCTTCAGAAGCGTGCTGTAGTTGCCAAGCTAAAAGAAATAGCTCTTTTGACACACAGGCAATGTTATGTAGATAGTAATATCTACATATTTATATTTGTGTTTTATGGACTCTGTGAGTCCAGCTATAAATATTGTAATTTATTAATATAGTTACGTGACCTTTGTTAGAGTCATGTAGCATTATCATACTCACGCTATTTAATTAGCATAATAGTAATACGTAAATTTAGTCATTTCAGAATGAGTATAAAAGCCCGAGATCAGCCGCGCCTTCATTCTATGGAAAAAGTTCCGGGAGCTGTGCAGGAACTTTCAGAATTCTCGCACCGGTCCCGGAAAGTTCCTGGAGTAAATCTTGAGTAGCGCGGGAAAGTTCCCGGAGAAAAAAGTGTGCCATGCGCACTAAAATTACATTCCTTTTGCATGAAAAGGTTTATTCGTATATTTTCTTACTTTGATATACATTTTCAAATTAGAATTTCGTCGTAAGCTGTTCTTCCTCCTGCACTGCAAAGAAAGTCAAACTTTTAATTGGAAAGAAAAGACCATTTTAACTTGTAACTATGACTTTATTTTTTTGCATTATTTGGCTCAAATTACATCGCTTTTCTCCAAATCATTATAATTATTTGACGGAGAACTGGATGAATTCTCCAAAAAATAAAGTGAGAAAATATATACAGTCCCGCCCAGGATCTTGGTACTAAGGAGGGATCGGATGCATCGGAGGGATCCAAATGCATCCTCGCAAATAACAATTGTCCTACGAAAGAGTAAAATATTTTAAATGGTACGTTAGTATGCTTATAGAGAACGGATTAACGGCTGTGCAATCTGAAGAATCCGCGTGTAATAAAACGGTGGACCGTATTTTAGCATGTTGTATTTCATGAAATCACAGAACGCGCGTAATTCGAAGTACACATTTTTCTTGGCGCTCTAATACACTCAATCAAAAATATCTTTTAAACGGACGCTTTATTTTGAAAGCGGTTTTCATATTTAGATTCGCCATCATTAGGCGAACCTCAACAGCACAGGTACATGTGTGATAAGGTCTGCTTTATTGATTTCCGTGATCAATGATAAAATCTCCCATTTTATTATTTGGGGATGTGGGTAGAGACAAAATAATGGTACAGGAGAAATTTCATTGAAAAATATAGGAAATAAAAATTTTTATAAGCGAAAACTGATAACTTCTTATCAAGTGATAAGAAATGATCGATTTTTTAACAGTAACATCCGTTCTCTATAAGCATACTAACGTACCATTTAAAATATTATACTCTTTCCAAGGACAATTGTTATTAACGAAGGAGCAACTTTTTCGTTGGAATTCATAGCTTTCTGGAAAGGCGTAAGAAAGAAAGTTTGGACGAAAGAAAGCAAGGATGAAAGTAGGAAGCAAAGTATGAAATAAGGAAAGAAAGGAAGAAAGAAAGACAGAAAGTAAGTAAGAATCGGTAAGTTAGAAAGTAAGAAATAAAGTAAGAAAGAAGGAATCAAAATAAGTATGAAAAAAGTAAGAAAGATAGTAGGAAAAAAGAAAGAAAGCTAGTAAGAAGCAAAGTAAGACGGAAAGAAGGAAAGTAAGTAGGAAGCAAACTAAGAAACAAAGAAAGAAAGAAAGATGCCTAGAAAAAAATTCCCGGACCTAAACGCGACATGGGTTCGAGGGTCGGTGAGCGTTATTTCCCGGAAATTGCTTTGAATGCTAGAGAAAACTAAAGATAACAACGAAATGAGAGAGGCCAGACAAACCATATCTCGAGTAGGTTTGTCTGCGCCTCCACTTTTACACGCTATTTCTCGCCATTTCCAAACTCCCGGAGCGCTGGGCGCATTTGCGCAAAATCGGTACGGTTTCTTTCCCGGAGCGATCAAGAAAACCTCCGAGGTTCCATGCTATAGCATACAGTACCGCCCAACATTTCTGGTACATATATTAATTATATTAATTATATTAATATAAATAATTTCAATTGATTTTTCATCGCTCATGGCGCATTTCAACGTAGTTTTCTGTACAAACTGGACTAATTCGATGCAGATAAAGATAAAAAATACGTTGGTCAGTGTCTACTTTTTTTGAGAAACTAATGTTTCCAACGTATTTATCTGCATCGAATTAGTCTAGTTTGTACAGAAAACTACGTTGAAATGCGCCATGAGCGCTGAAAAATCAATTGAAATTATTTATATTAATATAATTAATATAATTAATATATGTACCAGAAATGTTGGGCGGTACTGTATAAAAAGTCCGGGAAGTTCCCGCACACCTCACAACTATTTTTTTTTAGTTCCGGGACCCCTGACCGAACTTTCTTGAGAATGAAGGCGCGGCAGGAGACAAATCGTCAGTTCCTTTCTCTCCACTTCTGCCTTCTCGCGAGCTCTCGTTCGGTGGACTTCTCCCTCACTCTCTTCCTGTTTCCCTTCACTTCACTCCTCGTTCCCTCTCACAAGCGGTCGACTCTCCTTTCCCTTTTCACTCTCTCAATAAACCCTTGTCCCGCTCTCGCCTCGTCTTCCCGCAATCTATTCATCGTCCCCTACGTGAGGACACAACAGGCAACACAGTAATCACACAGGAAAGTATCAAACATTATAGGCACAATTCTTATTTCTCGAAAATTTCTCTCTTCAACGGTAAGCTTGTTTTACATGAAAAATATACAAATAACCAGCCTGACGTGCGTCGTCTGCGAGGTTTCGCTGGAACTTGCGAATCTTACAGAGGGCGGTTTTTAGCGTCGGCACAAGCAGATAGCGAGTTTTGTAAGGAGGTACATTCGAGAAACCACCGAACTTTTGTATGATTTCAAATGAGATGCCTCCGGGACGAGGAACCTTCGAGACGCTACCGTACACGCTAGGCGATTCGTTCACACTAGAATTGCCGGGATCCGTCTCCTGAAGTAATAGCTCTCTTCTGATTTAATGTCTCTTCTACTTCTCTCCTGATCACAATCGCTATATTATCCGTAATTTGTATTTGTTCGTTTAAACATACAGTTCCGAAATGTTTCTGGCCTCCTCCGTTGATCGTGTTGGCGTACATGTGGACGAATGAAATGTTTTTTCAACACACTTTTAAGAATTATTATCTAACGAAGAATCAATCAATAGAGAATGACTGCTTCCTAGATAGAATACAGCGGATAAGGGTTAATTAGAAGAAGAATGAAATGATTGAGAAGAGAGAAGACAGAGAAAGACAAAGAGAATTAAGCAGAGAGAGAGAGAGACTCTGCAGGAATTTTTCGGCCCCAGGCCACCCTTGGGCGGCGATGGTACTGTACATAGACTATTGATGTGTGTTTTTCTTGCTCTGACAAATTGTTTGATGTCAACGTTGAAGAGCTGCTCAAGGTAGCAGTCGTCCCAGAGTGCCTGGTATAAGCTGACGTCTTCATACATAATAGTGAACTCCTGCTGCTCTTCCACAATCAACGACACCGGCTGCGATTTCAGGCGGAAGTTGTCGAACCACGTTTCCAACATCTTTAAAGGAGGTAAAATGCACGTTTGAATTGTCGAGTCTGCCCTGGGATTAGGCATTCTCTCATTATCTCATGTACCTTTTTGAACCCAGTAGAGTGGCTGTCTCACCAATTTACGGCCGAATCCGTCAATTATATCTCGAACATTATAAAATGAACAGATTTTTGAGGCTTTAGAGACGCGCGGCTTTTTAAAGGAGATCATAAGGGAGAAACTCCTACAACGATGCCCGATAACTAAAAAGTACAGTGTAAGCAATCCGCAGAAATGGCGCTACTGCATCTCGCCTCTCTCCACAGAAATTTGTGGTTTGGAGTACGGGAATGGCGGGAAAACAAAATATTCGCGAATTCAAAGTAGAGAATGCTGTTAATTTTCTCAGGGCAGAGAGATTTTTGTGACATCTTGACACTTGCAATCGAAGGTTTTAGTTCAAGTTGACCAAATAAGACGAAAAACAAGACAATATTTATTCGTGTTAGATCTCCTTTAAGTCCATTTCAGTGCCAATGAAAGATTATGCGGTGCTACAAGGCAAAACGCTGTGCAAATCCGCTGCATGAAAATAGCACGCGCTATTGGAACGGGTTTGAACGATCACATGATTGTTCGGTGATCTCATTTATTTTTATTTTTCTAATTGATTTCTTATTTAAGGGGGATGATCTACACAAAAAAACGATATGAGATTTCAAACCCCCTTCGCATTCTTATTCGACCGCTTGCTATTTGTGCGGGTTTGTGTGACTTGCGAAATAGCACACTCGAGAATCAGAGGGTGCAGACTAACAGGGTGAATGCGCGCGGCAATTCGAACATGGCTTTTTCATTATTCTCCTTTAAGCGTAGAACAGCGAAGACTTAGGAAAAGCGTGCAATTAATAGAGTAGGGGCATTATATACATATTGTCCCTAATGCAAAATCTTTAAAAAAAAAAGAATAGGCTAACTAAGTGGAAGAATAATCTGTAATGACACGTACACGAATATGTGAATCTTTAAGCGTTTCGATCTTGTCCGCGATGTCGGGGATAACGCTGCGGTTTCGTGCGCCAGGCTGTTTATTCTACACCGAAAAAGAATAAAATTAGAACTAAAAACTACAAAATGTTAAAATCAATGGTAATATTTTGCAGAATAGCTTTTCTTTTTTAATCAAAAATTGATTTAAAAAACGAATAAGGTATTTAAGTTCCAAACCGCTTCTACTTGAAGCAGGTTCGCCCACTGTTCGAGATTGGCATGCATTGCGGGAAGGTTGTCGAGGAATTTTTGCACGAAGTGACCCTAAACAAGGAATGCCTTGGTTCAATACTTTGTCCGGGTGGTAGGAAACTTCGGATTGAAGTTCTGGAAAGCGAACTTTCAAAACGACAGAAACGAACATTCAGCCGGAACTCTGGCTGAAAGATCGTTTCTCTCGCCAGTTTATTATTCCGCTCTCGCTCTAATTTACTTCCTCAATTTGTGTAATCTTTGCAAATTTTATATCCCCCCAAAGTTACTGCAACACCACGTGTTTGCACTGACACACCACTCATTGTCAGAAATTCATTAAAAAGTTTCACTTTCAATTGCACTACAAAGTTCGTTCTGGTAGTGCGACCAAAGCGAACTTTCTGTGCTGTGTCTAGAGTGGCCGTGGATAGATGAATAAAGTTAACCCGCAATTGAACAAATTATGACTCAATTCGTGATTAAATGCGCCCCGTTTTATTTCGTATGCGCCACAGATCTGTTGCGCAAACGAATTTCTCAATTTTGTAACGATTTTTTATTCCGACGCAGTTATTGCATTTATTTGTTCAGCTTTAGGGGCCGACCACTGGGCCGGGGTCGTGGCGGGGCCCGGAGCCGGATATTTCGGCCCCCGGCCATCCCTGGCTAGCGGCTCACCATCAGAGCGGCTCGAGCAGTACAAGCGAGGCTTTAAATTAAAATCTTGTCCCATGGCTCGTGGGTGGCATTGTGTAGATAATCGAGCGAATCGTGTCTCAATAATTTACATACTAAAATTATTACGATTCGCTCGGTGACGTATATGTATATGCATCACATATAACAAAGAACGCCCATAAAAGTGGGAGAATTCTAGCAAAATTCCAGCGTTTATATTTAAGAAAAGATTTTTTTTCTTCTCTTTTAAATGCAATATATCTTCTCCTCCTACATGAAGATCGTTTTCTTAAAAGCCCTGCTGAATTGTCTAGAGCCCATCGTAGTTGGGTGGAAGCGTCAAGAGACCTCTGAATGGATCATTGATCATTTAAGAGAGCATGTCAGTAAGCTTCGAGCGCGGCCTGCCCCGGGAAAATTATTTTCGAATTCGTTAACAGAAAACATTTTTCTTATAAAACTCGACACGCTCTATTTAATGAGCCTAATTTCATCATCATCCGATTTTTTCCCTTCGGGATACACTACCGTAACCCTGAAAATTCATTGAGCCATAACTTCATCCAAGACCTGTTTTGTGAAACCATGTACATATCATTCAATAGCATTTCGAAAGCGCTTCAAATTTCATCAAGAAACATGTTTTGTTAAGATTTCATTTTGATCAAGAAAATTGGCTTTAAATAATATGAAGGGTAATGACAACACTTTATGGCCATTTCTCCACTCTGGGACCTAGATAGAAAAAAAGAGCGTGAAATTTGCTACAAAATAAGCACCTTTAAAAAAAAATTAAAGCGTACGATGTCTTCGATATCACGCGAAAAATGCGCGGGAGTCGGTCAAAATGGTGCATTTTCGGTCGCCGAGGCACAGTGCATGCGCATTCATTGGTCCATAACTACGCTCAATCTTAATATTACAAAATCGTAAATATATCACCTAAGAGCTCTTATAGAGCTCTTCAAATGTTACATACATACTTTTATTGAAACGTTTGGATTTATATGGGCAATTTCGTTTTGTATAATAAGAACGCTTAAAAAACTACTTCAGAAACATTTCTACAAGCCCAAAGATACATCATTAGAAAGAGGATGAAATTTCGTACAAGATGAACCCTTTAAATGAAATTCCATGCGTACGATCTTTTGTTATAAGCCATAAGAGTAGGGCCAGTAGCGTCACTGTCGTGTGTATTGTGAAGTTGAAAGTTCATTGGAATGGGTTCAGCTTATAGTAAATTTCGCGCTTTTTCTTTTGGTGTCTGTATGGACATGCGAAAATGATTATGAAGTACTGTTTTCTACTTGCGCGCCGGGATAATCGATTAGGAAACTTCAGCGCATCCTAAGTTTCCCAAACCAAATAGTCCATTCGAAAGCTCTTTTCATGCTCTATACATCTGTGTACGTTTGGTTCTGGTAAAATGAGAAACACTTTGTCTGCGCTCCTTCAAACTTAAAAGACTATAAAAGATGGAAAGTCGAACATTTTCAAGTTTTTCTTTTTCCTTGGTTTAGAGCAATGTCTTGGCTATTATATTGCTAATTTTCATTTAAATATCTCAACAAAGTGCGTCGCAATGACCTCAGACGTGCATCCAACTCGCCCCCCTGCGAGGCGAGCCCCATATTTCATGCCTTCATAGCTAACGAAAACGACATTTTCCGATCCTTATACCACTTCCAATCGATTCCTCGTATCAGAAAGTACCTATAAGGAACTTTAGAACAAAATCTAAGCTGGTCGATTTTGGCTATGTCCGCGGCCTCTTTGATTCATTTTGATTCTCTCGCAAATCGCGTCATATAACATTTGAAGAGCTCTATGAGAGCTCTTAGGTGATATATTTACGATTTTGTAATATTAAGATTGAGCGTAGTTATGGACCAATGAATGCGCATGCACTGTGCCTCGGCGACCGAAAATGCACCATTTTGACCGACTCCCGCGCATTTTTCGCGTGATATCGAAAACATCGTACGCTTTAATTTTTTTTTAAAGGTGCTTATTTTGTAGCAAATTTTACGCTCTTTTTTTCTATCTAGGTCCCAGAGTGGAGAAATGGCCATAAAGTGTTGTCATTACCCTTCATATTATTTAAAGCCAGTTTTTTTGATCAAAATGAAATCTTAACAAAACATGTTCCTTGATGAAATTTGAAGCGCTTTCGAGATGCTATTGAATGATATGTACATGGTTTCACAAAACAGGTTTTGGATGAAGTTATGGCTCAATGAATTTTCAGGGTTACGGTAGTGTATCCCGAAGGGAAAAAATCGGATGATGATGAAATTAGGCTCATTAAATAGAGCGTGTCGAGTTGTATAAGAAAAATGTTTTCTGTTAACGAATTCGAAAATAATTTTCCCGGGGCAGGCTGCCTTAAGCGCATGCTCGACTCTTACAGAGAGGCCCTCTTAAGTTTGATCGTTGATTTTTGTTGTTTGATCATTGATGTTTCATGCTTGATCTTTGATAATTGATGTTTAATCTTGGATCCTTGATATATTTGTAATGTGACACTAAATCCTACTCGTTTTGACGTTCCTGACAGATGAGAATGATCGTTTAGCGAAGAGAGGCGTTTATTGCCTAAAAACCAGTGATGTTTTAAGATTATCGATTGGTTTAACCTTAATTTTTAATCATCACTTCCTCTAAAGAAATACCTGAGTTATATCGACGGCCAGCGGCTGTTGTGCGAGCTTTGTGATGATTTCGAGGATCTGATTAATCATGAAGCCGAAGCTGCATAGGAGAATTACACCGGCCATGAGTCTAGGATAAATGTTTTTTTTTATAGACGTTGATAGCCATTGTTACAAATGTTTGCTAACATAAGATACAGCAAAAAAGCAATGTCATAAAATATTTGTGAATATACGAGAAAAATCATCACTCAACGCCTCAATTCGACAGTGCATTAATTGTTTTTTGTTTAATAATTGTTTTTCTCCTCTTCAATAACTTTTGGTAATTGCTCTTCTCATTTATCAGCTGAATAAACATACCTAAACCAGATGGGATACTTGCTGTGCACGAAGCGCACGCCGTTCAGCGTCGTGAACTCGCAGAAGCGATTCAAGGAAGATGTCGTGGAGGGACGCTTTATCATCATCGAGATGCGCTGTCGAATTCCGTAACTTGTGTTACGGAATTCGACGTAACTTGGGTTACGGATTGGAGAGGAGGAGAAACACTGTGTAACAATCCACCAATTTATCGCTAGATGGGTGTGATGGACACAACGATGTTATACTACATATATGGCCGAACTCCAACTTCGCTCCGGAATGCGAGTGGAAGCGAGAGAGAGAGAGAGAGAGAGAGAGAGAGAGTGAGTGGTCAAGGAAGAAGTAATACAAACATAATAATTTCTATCACAATATTATAATAGTAGACAGTACCGCCAAAAAGTCTATGAACTTTCGGTTTTTCAAGCATATTTTCTTTCAAATTGTATGATAGTTAATGAAACTATCAGGTTTTCTTCTTTATACTGTCATATCTTCAGTAACATAATCTTGGTTCATTGATTCACAACAGTGCGAAAAAGAAATCAATAACACAAATCATCCGGGTTGCACATTTAGGCGTGCGGGACAAAGTGGTTTATTTCTTTGACTGGTTTTATCGTATAAATGGTTTAGCTGTATTCTATAACATCTATACGATAACTTTTTGGCCTATTCGCTATATGTATATACATGCTTTTACATGCTACCTGCCACCAGTTCGCGATCAATGCACTCGGCATGAGATGCAGAAGGTTAACGAGGATAAAACCGGTCATTTACTACTATGTCTATGTTAATAATGATGTCCATAAATTCGGAGGTGATCATTGAGCTAATTTAGATGGTTACTTGAGCTGAAGAGGTTAGATACTAACTATTTGAGCACACTTTAAACTCCGCGGTCAACTTTGGTCCGCAACCTAGATGAGCACTCCTTGTTTCAGGTGGCCACAAGGAACTGTAGATCGTTTAAATGTACTCCTGACTAAATGACAAAGAGTAGCTCGGTGTTTTACAATGAAGGAAACTAAACCCCGAATATTGTTAGATATAGTCAAAAACCAGTTCAATCTATAGAGCAGACTGTTCTGCAATAGTCTAGGTCCCAATTACCTAATTAATGTTGTGATGATCTAGTACTGACAGCTGTCAAATACACCGTGCTACTTTATGCCAGGTACATTTAAACGATCTACTATTCTTTTGGCCTCATCAAGAAAGGGATGGAGTAGGGATTCTGAATGTGGAAAAGCCTATTAGCTATTACAAATAAGCGTTTTTAAATACGGACTGCTGCACAAGATCACTTTTACCACTTCTGCGATGCGGACCAAAGTTGACCGTGGTGTTCAAAGTGTGACAAATAGTTATCTAATTTGTCCCGGCTCAAATAGTTAACTGAATTAGTTCAATGATCGCCTCCGAATATATCGACATCATTATTACTTTATAAAGAATATAAAATGACCAATTTTGTCCACATGAACCTTCTGCCTCTCAGGCCGCGTTCATGGATTGCGAACTGGAGGCAAGCAGCATGTAAAAGCATGTGATTAAGAGAGCCTCTCTGTATGCCTCCAGTAGGGCGTGCCCCAGATCCAGACGTTGGATTTCGAATGTGAAAACATAGTCGGGCATGGCACTGGGCCCCAGTAACAATATTAAATGGCAAAAATTTTTTTTCAAAAAATATTTTTCCGTGAACAATTAAAAGTATGGATTATTTCTGAATTGATGTATCTCGCTTCAAACTCAATATTTTTCTATTTTCTTTTTTTTAACGGAATCAACGTTGGATTCTGAACAAAATCAGCATAGAAGTCTTTCAGACAACAATTTTTTTTAACATCGAAAAATTACTTTTAATATTTGAATTTGACGGTTAAGTACCTTATACTCATTTGTGTGTGGGTCTTATATCTAAAAATGTAGAGCATTAAAAACTGTATAACATACCTTCTTTTCGTTTAGCCTGGATGTCCCTAAGGGGGTAAAACAGAGGCTCGAAATGGCGTACCTCGGAGATGTGGGATTCAAGGAATGCGTGATAAAGAAGTTAAATTCTTGTTGTAACATAAAATGAACCATTTCATTCGATTCAGGACGTGCTTCTTTTCAAAAAAGCTCCATATCAAAATTTCATAAAATTATCATCTTCCATGAAAAAAACGCATTTTTCGATTTTTCAGCCATTGTCAGAAAATGACCTAAAATTATTCGAATCGCTGTATTTTCAATGTTTTCAGTGAGAACAGAATGCGGATAGTACTATTCAGTACGCGACAAAATTCTCCAGAACATAAAAATATTTACATCTGGATAGGGCGTCCTTAACAGTGACAGTATCGATTATCCTATGGCGGTCGCGTCAAAACTGACAGATCCGCATTTTCCAACCTTTCGTGCAATCGTAATGTTTATCACTCATCCAATACATCATTCTGCTCCACGAAGCACACTAAGGTCAGAACCGATGTTTGTTTTGCAGATTTCCCGTGGTAAAAGCCCGCAAAAGGGTTTGCACGCGCGCGGATTCGAACCTGCGACCCATGACATTCGACGTGCAGAACCCATGGGCCAAAATGACATTAAAAAATTCATTTCTGGAAAATGCCAAAACCAATCTTAAAGGTTGACGTATCAGCCGACAGCTATTTTTGCACACTATCGAAATAAATATATCCGCCAAACAGTGTAAATTGACGGTAAGGTCAAATAAGTGGCCAAAATATTCGAACCCAAAAAAGTAGATCAATAAAGCTATTCATGATAACGTGATGTATTGGAAAGTTGTTCGTCAGAGCGAAAGCCATAGAATGCCATATAACATGTGGGGATAAGTTCAGTCCGCGAGCGCGGTAATGTATCACCAACAAATTTACTTTTCAAAGGACTTCAGGGCACTTTTTCGGTACTCCAGCCGAATAGATAATAGTGACTGATAAAGAATGTCCTCTCTATTAGTAAGAGTACCGAAAAAGTGCCCTGGAGTCCGTTCAAAAGTCAATATTTTGGGGGGACATTTTCGCGGCTGTTATTGCTCGCGGATTGAACTTATCCCCACATGTTATATGCCATTCTATAGCTTTCGCTCAGACGAACAACTTTCCAATACATCACGTTATCATGAATAGCTTTATTGATCTCCTTTTTTAGTTTCGAATATTTTGGCCACTTATTTGACCTTACCGTCAATTTACACTGTTTGGCGGATATATTTATTTCGATAGTGCGCAAAAATAGCTATCGGCTGATAGGTCAACCTTTAAGATTGGTTTTGGCATTTTCCAGAAATGAATTTTTTAATGTCATTTTGGCCCATGGGTTCTGCACGTCGAATGTCATGGGTCGCAGGTTCGAATCCGCGCGCGTGCAAACCCTTTTGCGGGCTTTTACCACGGGAAATCTGCAAAACAAACATCGGTTCTGACCTTAGTGTGCTTCGTGGAGCAGAATGATGTATTGGATGAGTGATAAACATTACGATTGCACGAAAAGTTGGAAAATGCGGATCTGTCAGTTTTGACGCGACCGCCATAGGATAATCGATAATGTCACTGTTAGGGACGCCCTATCCAGATGTAAATATTTTTATGTTCTGGAGAATTTTGTCGCGTACTGAATAGTACTATCCGCATTCTGTTCTCACTGAAAACATTGAAAATACAGCGATTCGAATAGTTTTAGGTCATTTTCTGACAATGGCTGAAAAATCGAAAAATGCGTTTTTTTCATGGAAGATGATAATTTTATGAAATTTTGATATGGAGCTTTTTTGAAAAGAAGCACGTCCTGAATCGAATGAAATGGTTCATTTTATGTTACAACAAGAATTTAACTTCTTTATCACGCATTCCTTGAATCCCACATCTCCGAGGTACGCCCTTTCGAGCCTCTGTTTGACCCCCTTAGGGACATCCAGGCTAAACGAAAAGAAGGTATGTTATACAGTTTTTAATGCTCTACATTTTGAGATATAACACCCACACACAAATGAGTATAAGGTACTTAACCGTCAAATTTAAATATTAAAAGTAATTTTTTGATGTGAAAAAAATAGTTGACTGAAAGACATCTGGGCTGATGTTGTTTAGAATCCAACGTTGATTCCGTCAAAAAATTGAAAATTGAAAAATATTGATATTAAAGAAAGTTATGGGGACTTCAACTTTTTCCATACATTTGCATGCTCAGACAAGGAAAAAAATTTTATAACAAAATTGACCTTCTAATTTTCTTCATAGTGCGCATGGGTACCCCAAATTAAATTTTGGATAACCAAATCAGAAATTTTTGCTCCGGGGCAGGCTCCCACTGAGGACTGCTTGATCCTAACAGTGAGGCTCTCTTAAATAGCGATTAGAACAAAAACATATCGCAGAGAAGTTCTAGAATATAGCTAAACCATTTATTCAATAAAAACTACCCCAAGTTCAAAGAAATAATAATCCATTTCGTGCAGCACACATAAATGTGCAACCCGGGTGATTTGAGTTATTGATTTTTACTCACTGTACCAATGTTCTGTTACTGATGATCTGACAGCATAAAGAAGAAAGCCTGAAAATTTCATTAACTTTCAGTCACTTTGAAGGAAAATATGCATGAATAACCAAAAGTTAATAGACTTTTAGTCGGAATTGCATGTACAAAATTACAGATGAACATATTCGCAAATTTTCAGCAAATTTGCATACAATATTCAATTATAGATTTTGATTTAGTTTTGAAATTCATGATCGCAAACAAGCTGTATGAATGATGCATTTTATTCTTTGACCAAAGCGCAAAAGGCTTGGCTAGATTTTATAGCCGTCTTACCTGACGGTCGCTAATGGAAAACGACAATGAGAGACATTTGGCCAGAAAAGCCGAGTCGAATCTGTTGGAACCTTTTTGTGCTCTTTATCGGTAAAATTTTTGTTTTACGATCTATCATACTTCCAAAAGACAGATGAGATACCTGCAAGACGAATATGTAGACAAGGGAAAATAGCAGAAAGAGAAGGAGGGAGAATGCGTCGACGTGAGGCCATTTCAATGCTTTCTGTATGCGTTAAAAGCAAAAGATTTTACTTGCGTTCCCTGGTGATCACACTTTAAAGTAGTGCAAATACAAAATAGGTTCGAAATTGGAGGCTTGTCTAAAAAAGTGTAATTTTGAGAATTTTCATGTGTGTTATGGGAGATCGCTAAAAAATCTCTCTAAATCACAAAAACATTTAATTCGAAACTCGATCTAACAACTCTCGGGATAATTCTCGCCTAGATATAACAGCGCTTCATTTTCTTCTTCTTTTATTCAATATCAGAAGTATCAAAGGGTTGTTAAGGCAATTTTTTGACAATTTTCCATGAGCATTTAAAAATTACTTCAATTTGCGACAAAATAAATATAAAAAATTTAAGAAAAAGCGAACCATCGTTCTTATACTTCAAGAGAAATGACATCTAGAAAAATAGAAAAAGAAATGACATATACAAAAAGGAGTATTTTGAGATCAAGCAGGGTAAAGAATGTGGCATATAACATAAAATTAAAGATAATACTTACAATCCATTTTCATATAGCAGAAACCTAACGCAAATGCTTATTCAGCGCGCTATTCCGGTTCATATTATGTATATTAATATTAGTAATATTATTAATATCGTACCCAATAATTTTGAGCGGTACTGTACGCAGCCTATAAAAGAATACTCTGAAATTCCAAGAAATCGCTTCTTAAACGAAATGTTCTTGTGATGTCGATTAATTTTTGCGATGCTTCTTACAATTAGCGATCGAATGACCCGCCGGTTTAATTTCGGCTCATCGCATAGAAAAGATGACAGCGCACAGGTCCAATTGATAAATCGTATTTCAATAATGGATCAAAAAAATTAATTTAAAAAATCACAATCTCGCTGCCGTAATCGACGTTTATGTTATTGTGAATATTTTTCTAAATCGAGGGCTACGAAGTCATTATTTAAAAAAATCAGCAATTTTAGACATTTAATACATCACAACTTTGAAGATGAGTTGGAGCAATTTAGCGCGGGCGCTATCATCTTTGCGGCAAGTTGCCGCCGGCAACTAAACCGGCCTCACCCGAGATCATAAAAAATACATCGACATCACAAAAACATTACGTCTTGAGAAGCGAATTTTCGGAATTTAAGAGTAATCTTTTATTGGCAGAGAAGACGAAAAAATTGACTCCTACATTTTCGTCCTTCTCTACACAAATTCCGCGCTATCAATGAATTTTTAAATATATTTTGATTTGACAACTCACTTTACAATCTTCACTAACAATAAGCTTTTATTTTTTTTATTTTTGACGTTGCGCTTGTCGTAATTTTGAGACCTTGACCAAGTTGACCACCACCACGTCTCTGCCACTCTCTCTATCTCTCTTTCTCATTCTCTCTTACTTTCTATCTCTCCTTTTCTCTCTCTCTCTCTCTCTTTCTCTCTCTCTATCTTTCAATCTCGCTTTCTCTCTCTCACGCTCTCTCCCTCTCTAATTTTGAACGATGACAAAAAGCTTCTACATGGCATTCCCTTATTGATGTTTCGGCGCCTCAATCGATCTTTCTCTTGCTCTGTTATTTCCCTCTTTCTCCTTTCTTGTTCTCTCTCTCTTTTTATCTATTTCTCTCCCTCTCTCGCACTCTTTCTCTTTTTCCCCAACCCTCTCGCGCTCTTTTTCTCTTTTTCTCCTACTCTCTCTCGCACTTTTATTGTTCATTCCTTAAAGTCACATCATCTGTAGAATCGCTCGTTACTTCCATTGGAATGTCTGCCCATTCAGAATGCGAATGACTAGGACAAGACCACAGAAGATGATCCGTTCCAAGAAATCGCGTTGCCAGAACAGCGTTCTGTTCTTATAAATCTTATATGAAAAAGCGCTGTTTGAAAATAGTGGCAAATAGAAGAAGTATTTAGCTTCGAAACGCATTTTAGAATCCGCAAGCAAGCCGATTGTGAGTAACAAAGAACGCTTGATGCAAGAATCAGTGAGCAGGAAACATAAGTACTGTCATATTTTCATTTAGAGGAGTTCCACCAAAACCAGCGGCCATCGATTCTATCCAATAAATACCAGCTTATCTGCTTCTACGGCATAACCTGTCACAATGGCGAAGAACACGTTAAAAATTAACAAATACCATGTATTTGTTGTAGCTTTAATGTTCAAATATACTAAATTTAGGAATTGTCCTGGATCGTACCAGTTAAATGCGCGCGTTATCATCTTTTGTATACGAGGAGCGGCAACTAAACCGACGGCTCAAGCGAAATCGTAAAAAAAAAATACTATATCTACATCACAAGAACTTTTTAGTCCAAACTCGTGCAGCTCATTTTAGTAATTTAAAAGTACTGTTTTACAATTTCGGCATAGCGAACATTTCGTCCTCTCCATTTTCTTCCTTTTCAACTCAAAATCACTGGTATCAAAGAGTAAAAGACCGATTGTGAGATAAAGATAGAAAAGATAAAATGCAGTCGTCTATTACACTTCACGCAAGAGAAATGCTCATTGAAAATAATGATATAATGAACGGAAATGATGAGAACTCGTCTCGTCAATCAAAAGTCATCCTTTCAGAGAGAGAGAGGGAGATAGTGAGAGAGAGAGGGAGAGAAAGATAGAGAGAGATGGAGAGAGAGAGGTCGAGAGAGAGAGAGAGATGGAGAGAGAGGAAAAGCTTCGTTCGGGTGGCCTCTGCCCCTGCTTTCGTTTAGCAGGAGGTCTTTCTTTCTCTGCTTTTATTATCTCCCACTCTCTCGGTCTTGCTCTCTCTCTCTCTCTTTATCTGTCTCTCATTCTCCTCTCTTTTCTCTCCCTCACTTTCTCGAACTCTGGAAAGTATTCGTAACCATCTTATGAATGCGATTAATGAATGATTTTATACCGGTAACACAAGTAATATACATATTAATCCATTAATAAATAATAATAGTAATAAGAATATGAGATCGATACGGTTGAACACTAACTAACGAATAAAGTAAAAAAGAAAAATGGATTTAAGGGAGAATTAACGAAGACGAGCGGCCATTAAATCGGCGAGTCATGCGAGATTGATAAAAAGTACAAATATCACAGGAACTCTTAAATCAATGCTCTGTCTACCAATTTTCGCGATTTGATAAGTATCCTTCGTTCGAGACGAGAATTATAAAAGCTTAATTTCTAATCGAGAGAATTGGTTGCACGAGGTTGGATTAAAAAGTTCTTGTGATCTTGATACATTTCTAACCATCTTGTGACCCGCTGGTTTTTTCTCCGCTTCTCGCATTCAAAAGATAATAGCAAACCATCCGTCTTACTTCTTTCTAATAAAATATCTAAAACAATTTTTTTACAAGTCGGTTTATGATCTCCAGTAACTTTTTAATAATTATAGCATTTTGTAAATAAATTGTAGACAAAAAAAGCGTTCTTTGAGTGGGCGGTTGGAGTCTTTGTTTTACTAATGTTGAAAACCTTGAAGAAAGCCGTCTTCGTTTCTCTTTGCTGTAATTTTGAACGATGACAAAAAACTTCGTTCTCGTTGTCTCTGCCTGGCATTTGGAATACGCGTCTCTTATTGCTGATTCGGCGCTATTGTTTGGAGGACTCTATCATTCTTTCTCTGTTTCTCTTTCATCTCTCTCCCTCTGTTTATTTCTACCTCTCCCTCTCCCTGTCTCTCCACGTCTTTTTTAAAGTCTTTTTTTCACTTGAATCCCTCTCTTTTCGTTTAATATTACTTTCACAGAAGCCACGTATCAATGAACAACGGCACCACCTAGCATTTGTTTAGATGAGTTCCAGCAGAACCACCGGTCATAGATTGTGAGAGAGAGAGAAAGAGATAGAGAGAGAGAGGGACAGAGATAATAGAGAAAGAATGAAAATATGACTTCAAGGAAGTCACGATTTTTGTCGGTAATTTAGTTACTTTGTTCCAATGTGGAGCAATATTTAAAAGACCAATGAAGATTGTTAAGCGAATTGTCAAAAAGTTGCTTGCAAAACTTTTTGGAACTGCTGATTTTGATTAGAAAAGGGAGGAATTAAATAAGAGGAATGAAATTTGTCGTCTTCCCTTTTCCGGAAAATATAAAAGTGAACTCTCAAATCGCGAAAATTTGCTGCTAATCGAGTTTGTTCCTTAAAATTTCCTGTGATGTCGATTTAGTTTGTATTGCAACCTCGGATGACCCGTCGGTTTAGTCGCAGCTCTTCTCATACAAGAGATAATAGCGCGAATGGGCAATTGATTGGGAACGCTGGCGCAGTCTAAGTAAATTCAAGATTTTTAACTATTAATTTCTGAAAAGTCTGGAAATGAATTAAATATGTTTTTGTTATATTCTAAATTCACAGCCCTCTATTACGAAAATATTACGACTCAAATAATTGCAACAACACATAAAGAATGTTAGAGACCACTTAGCAAACAATCGCGCCGAAGCAGCAAAAAGGGACAAGTTCTCCAAATGCCAGGCAAATGAAAAAACGAAGCTTTTTGTCATCGTTTAAAATAACTGAAAAAAGGGGGAAACAACGATAAAGTGGTCAAAATCTAAAAATCTAACAAAGAATGATATGTATATATATGAATATAGTAACCAGTAACCTTTTCACAATTTTTTTGCCATGACACCGTAACAATATTCATTAAGTTTTTTAATAACAACTTTAGGCGGCAACAAAAGACTGGGCCGTGGATCATTCTTTGCTTTATTTTTAGATTTTGACCACTTTACCGTTGTTTCCCCTCTTTTTTTCAGTAATTTTGACCGATGACAAAAAGCTTCGTTCTCGTGGTCTCAAATCGATAGATGGCACGCATGTTCAATTAATCGCTCTTGTAGTCTGTTGCGGATTGGAAAAAAGGTCTAATCACTCGATCTAGAAATGTCTGAAAATGATGTATTAAACGCTGTTGAAAAGATATAAAATCCAAGAAAAGAACGCTAGAAACGTTCACTCATGTGAATGAATTTTAAAGTTCGTTTCATGTTGATATATTCTTTAGTTGTCCTGCCGGTTTAATTGCTGCTCTTCGCATTCAAAAGATGCTAGAGCTCACATTTAATTGCAACTTGTTTCGCCTTGATTGGTGTGTAGAAAGAAATATGCTTGCAATTATCCGTCAAAATCCTTGGCCGCTTGTTTTGAAGTGAGAGAGAGAGAGAGAAAAAAAAGAGAGGGAGGGAGATAAACTCTAAGAGGATAGGGGTAGAGAGAGAGGAGAGAAAGAGAGAGAGAAAGAGAGAGAGAAAGAAGCAGAGATCATAGAGAGAAAGAGAAAAAAGCAGAGATCATAGAGAGAGAAAGAGAGAGGGAGAGAAAGAGGTTGCCAAATCAAATGCCGGCGACTACTCGAACGAAGCTTTTTGTCATTGTTCAAAATTGGAGGCAAGCCGGGAACAACGGCGACGTGCTGAAGGAGTAGAAATCAAGCAACGAATTCCACCAAAGGAACTGAACTCTTTTTGCTTACAATTTAGTCATTTTGTTGTAAACTGAAGTAGTGTTTCAATTGCAAACCGAATTGTCAAAAAAAGTGCTTCCGATATTTTATTAGAAAGAGAGGAAACTGGATGGGTGAAATTCTTCTTCTTCTCTTTCGTGGAAATTATCAAGTATTATTCTCAAATCGCAAGAACTCGCTGCTTGGGCTTTGACTAAAAATCTTATGATGTCAATGTATTAAAAAAATAATAATTTTCGCGATCTCGGTTTATCCGGCGGTTCAATAAATACTCCTCGCATACAAAAGATGATAGCGCACGTGTTCAATTTATTGTTTTTTATTTCGTTAGGGTTGTGAATTTTAAAATATGTGTCTAGTAATTTTGCTACTATGTAATTCCTCAAAATTCTTAACAATATTTGTTAAATTAATTTCCAAAAATTGTTTTTTTTTTAATATTATTATATTGCAGCTCTCTTTTCCGAAATCATTACGACTCTGTTCCTGGAAACTAAAGAACCCTATAATCACGAAATAAGAAAAGAAAGCCGATCATTTCAATTTTGCTTTTTCTATTTACGATGTAATATCACTGAGTAAAAGCACTGGCCGTCTTCTTTGTTTGAGGAACTCAACCAAAACCAGCGGTAATTGAATGTCTCCATTCAATGCAAACCTGTCCGATTCTACACCATAAAATAAGATAGATATTTAAAAAATAAAAAAATAAAAAAATTGAAGTTCGAATAAGCTCATTGAGCGACAAGGTGCCCTTTTACTATATCTTTTCTTTCCGTTTTGATACGCGCTTTTCGTATATAAAAGATGACTGTTCACACATCAACGTGATCTTCAGAGTATATATAAGTATACTTATTACGTATGCAAATGTACATCTATCTACGAAAGTCTTTCAAAATGAAAGAACTGTGAAGAAAGCTTTACAAATTAATTTTTATTATGATCAAAAACAACAGGTTTCAGCTTTTGCAAGTGCCTCTCTCTCTCTCTCTTTCCCTCTCTTACCGCTTCCCTGTCCTTCCCTCTCTTCTCTCACATTCTCTTTCTCTCTTCAATCCTCTCTACCTTCCTCGCTTAACTTCTAAACTGAACATAATCCTCAAGTCTACCATGACAGAGAATGAATCAAGCGATGAGCTTCCGAGAAAGCAGATTCGTTAATAGTTCATCTTTAAAAGTGTATTTTTATTATTTGGATTCAGGGCACCAGAGATAACGGGGTGTACGGAACAACACTTGCAACATATTGTTTCTTACGCAATCGAAACCACTTGTTTAGATTTGAACTCAAATGATTTTTTTTCACATTATAATTGATTTCTTTTTTCAATATATTTTTTTAAATGTCATATTTACGATTAATACCAGCTAAGTTTTTTCTGAACCTTATTAGTAATACAATTAATTGTTCACGATTAAATTCATAACATTTATATGTGCATATAAAATCCGAAAAAAAAGTGAAGGAGACCATCTGTTTGAAGTATTAATTTTTTCCTAAATATACATATAAATAGTATGTATGTATTTTTTCGCTCTTTGATGTTTCTCTTTTTAACCCTATTACTTCCACAAACAAAAATTCATTTTGAATCTTGAAGATGAAATGAAAGAGACTTGGTGATCTTTCATTTTGTTCTTGGCGGGCGAGGAAACTTTGCCGATTCAATTGTTTGAACGGACTCCTCGTGCCTGATTGTAAACCAGAAAACCAGAGACATCTATGGAATTCAGATGATATCATTTCTTTCTCTGGAGAAGCCATCTTTAACTTTCGTTTCTTAACCGATCAATCATGAAATAAGGACACCATTTTTCCAATTATGTTTTTCTCTACGATTTTAATTTGTAATATGTATACGACTAAAAATTTATTTATTTTATTAGGACAACCGGCTGCAGTCGGCGTTGATGGATTTAGTGACCGGGAATGATGAGAACTCGCCTCGTCAAGCGAGAGATATTCCTTCACAAGTATGTTTTTTTAATGTATAGAGATGACGACATTTATAGGCTTTGCCTCATCTTACTCTTAAATGTTATGAAGTTAGAGGCACATTTCTTTTCTTCCTAACAATATGCCATCTTTCTATTCCTCTTCGCTAGGAATTTTTGCATTCCTTGTTAGTAACTTTTTGTTTGCACCTTTCAGGCTGACTCTCACTTTTGCATTCGTCACAATGTCACACAATTCTCTTTCCGTATTAAATACAATTTTATTTTGCCCATGAATCCTTCGAAAAAGAGTAAAGGTCTGATTCCTTCAATTGTTTGTAAACGGCCTTTCTAATGTAAGCGAATAAAGACAGAACGCGGTTAAGCAGCTGCTGTTGGTGCAAGTTGATTTAATACTCTTCAGAGGGTTCTCTTATCGACGAAGTTAGCTTGTCTATATTGCTTGTTTACAATTTCTGTGTACTTGTCTCGCATTTTGTATACGTTCGAATGGTGGTAATGAGCGATGCTGTAGATGAGACGGAAAGGAACTATTTTAGGCAGACGAACGGATCTGACCGGCTAACGAAGACTGCGCGTGCAATGCGGCTTTTGACATCTATGTAATCAATAGTTCCGATGAGATATACAATAACCATGGAATAGTTCAGAGAATAAAAGCAAACCATCATCCAAAATTTCTTTCAAAAGCAAACATAAGATTATAAGTCTACATTTGTGACTATATAATCCATTTGTATTAACTATATATTTTAGAATCAGCGCACGCGAACGGAGGATTAATCCATATTAATTAATTATCCATTGAGAAAATCGAGAAACGAGCATCAGCAAAAAAATCGACTGCCTGTTTCTGAGCTAAAATGTTCACAGTTTGCCCAAACGACTCATCTGAAAATTAAATTTCATTCAAAAGAGAAAGAGAATTGTGTGACATTGTGATGAATTTAAACGTGAAAATCAGCCTGAAGTTGCAACGAAAATGTTACTGACGCGCAAAAGCCCAAGAAAAAAAAATCGATTAGAGAGATGCGCTTTCATCTTTTGTATGCGAGGAGAGGCAACTAATGTAAGCATGCGAGGATTCATAAAGAAATACATCGGCAGCAGAATTACTTTTGCAGCTCATGCTTGAGAAGCCAATTCTCGCGATTACGCCGAAACCATCAATGTGTATTCTCGCTATAATCATTTGTACGCGAGGTGCAATAACTAAACCGCCGGGTCATACAAAATCGGATGGAAATGATAAAAAAAATGTATACCGATATCACAAGAACTGTTTTAAGCTCTCTTCTCCTTCTTTCTTTCTCTCTTTATCTCTCTCTCTCTCTTTTTCTCTCGCTCTCTCTCTCTCTTTTTCTCTATCGTTCTCTTCTCCCTCTTTCTCTATCACTTTCTCTCTCTTTCTCTCGCCCTCTTCTCCCTCTTTCTTTCTCTTTTTATCTCTATTTCCCACACTTTATGGCTATGATAAACTATCTTCTAGAAATCAAGAAATCTAAAAATCCAATTATCCAACTTATAAGTTGGATACACTCCGGGCCGTAAAAAAAGGAAAAGGAGATATGATTGCTACAGAAAAGGCAATAGAATCATGTGGGGAAAATTTAGGATCTGTAGCTTAGTTGTAAAGCAGAGAGAGAAAGAGAGAGAGAGAGAGAAAGAGAGAGAGAAAGAGAAGAGACCTCCTGCAAAATAAACAACAAAGGGACGCGTTCTCCAACTCAAACGGTTTTTTGTCATTGTTCAAAATTACCGCAAAAACCGAAGACTACGACGTGGTCAAGGTCTAAAATCGAGAAAACGAGCGCTTCAAGAACCCACTCAAGGAAAGGTTGTGATCTATAATTTTGCTATTTTTTCGCAATCTGAAGTAATTTTTTAAAGTATCAATGAAGAGTTGTCAAAAACAATTTGCTCTTAAACCTCTTTGATTCCAATGATTTTGACTAGAAAAGGAGGGCTTTCCTATGCGGAACTTATGAAAGATTACTCTCAAGTCGCGAGAATCCGTTGCTGGAGCTTGAACTTCAAACGTTCTTTTGATGGCGATGTATTTTTGTTATCTCGCATGACCCGCCGGTTTATTTGTCGCTTCTCACGTACAAAAGAACACAACGCGTGTGTTCAATGTTCAGTTGAAGACAATTACTTCGTTATTTTTCCTCTGTCATGGAACATTAAAAGTCGTATTGCTATTTTCTGAATTGATTGAAAATGATACATATATTGAGTGATTGTCTAAGAAGACTTTTTAGTGTCATTTCTTCGTAGCCCTCGTTCTCGAAATCTTTACGGTGCAGTTAATATGTAGCAACAGCTAACTCGACTGATGGGGCTGCGCTCTGTCAAAGAGTTTCGAGAGCAATTTATTTAAAAAAAATTCTTTTTGTCAACTTCACGGCGCTTTTTAAAAATTACTTCCTGTGCGAAAAAAAAACTAAACTGTAAACAAAACCGTGCGCTTCCCTAAGTGGGCGGTTATTATTTTCGTTTCTTAATTTTTAGACCTTGACCATCGATCGCCCACTTCCATGTGATAGATCCCCGTGTATTCCATCAAAAACACATTGGCCCGATAAGCGCGAATAAAGTTTTCTCTATTTGTATCCCCAGGGGTACTATTCTCAATACACTTGCGGGAGAGGGGCACTACTAGAAAGAGAGAGGGTACTATTTTTCAATATGAGACACTAAAAGTTTAACAACAACATTTTATTCCCAAAAAAGAAGAATAGTCGCCGAATTCAATGGAATTATCACTGAAATATCCGTTTCGCAACAGATTTTTCATGAATAAAAGCGTACGCTCAAACTATAAAGTATGAAAGCGTACACTCAAACTGCAGAAATTCCCCGTTTCAATGGATAATTATTCCCAGTTTCAATGGATAATTGATGCTCGCTGTTCGATTTTCTCAATGGATAATTAATTAATATGGATAAATCCTCCGTTCGTCGCTGTTGCGCGTGCGCTGATTCTAAAATATATAGTTAATACAAATGGATTATATAGTCACAAATGTAGACTTATAATCTTAAGCATATGTTTGCTTTTGAAAGTCGCCTGACCGCAGACGGGTCACTTAAAGGAGCCCACTAATACAAACGTACATTCATAATATGTATTGCAAAAAGCTATTTTAGACAATCATCATTTCCAGACTTTTCAGAAATTGGCAGGCGAAATAACTCGACAATTTTTCAATGCAAAAGAACTCGATCAAATGCACATTTGTGCTCTCCTCTTTTGAATCCAAAGAGCAGTGACTAAACCGGCGAGTCATCCGAGATCCTCAAAAAATATATTAGCATCACAACTAATTTTTAGGCCTGAATTCGAGCAGCGAATGCTTGCGATTTGAGAGTTCAGCCTAGAGAAGACGACCCTTCCTTGTTTCTACTTTTCTAGTCGGAATCAGTATTATCAAAGAGTTTCGAAAGAATTTTTTTGACAGTGCAAATACATATGAGAAAGAGGAAGAAAGTGGGAACCAAAAATTCTAAATTAAGAAGAATGTAACTTGATCGATCTTTATTTAACAAATTTGCCTGAAAATGAAGATATCAAATTTAGTTCGCTATGCTTGATTTTATTTCAATTAAAAATCATCTATGACATAGTAGTGAAACACAAGAAGCATGAAATATGGAGAACGCTTTACTTATTCCTGTTCTTTATGCCTCTACTACGTCCTCTTTTTAAAGCATTTTTCCTTTCATGTCAATCCTTGCCTTTGTTTTCTATCCCTCCTTTATCTCCCGCTTTGTCCTTTTTTGTCACTCATATATAACTAGTTTATCTCTCTCTCACTGCTTCTCTCTATCTCTCTCTAAATATTGCAAGATATAGCTAAATGAATGCAAAATCGAAAAAAAAAATTTGAAAAAAATCGTATTCTCGATGCCGTGACGGTTGATGGCTTCTATTCTTATTTCGAAATTATAGTTGGTTTTTGCTGCTGTTATCTTTTTGTAATCTTATTTTATTTCTGCGTCAAGGGCCACCAATAATGTATTTTAAAAAAAACAGCAACTTTGGATAATTCATTTAATAAACCAACGGCACCTGCCAGAGCAGCTAAAGTATGTGCTATCATCTTTTGTATGAGTTCAGCGGCAACTAAACCGGCAGGTCATTCGAGATCGTTAAAAATTAAAACATTTCGTCTCGGGAAGCGGATTCTCGGAATTTGAGAGAAATCTTTTATAGGCTGCGCATAGAGAAGACGAAATAACAGCATCTTTCAGAGACGGCCACGATATCCACTGTCGTCATGCGCCCAAGGTAAAAACGTCCCGAGAAGTAGATTTTTGTCTCATATTTGCAAGCGCGGCCAGCGATAACCAACTAAGAATTCTGTTTGCTTCTTTTGTTCACGAAATTATGAAAGATTGAGGGCCGAAAAGGAAATGTAATCAATATAGTTGACAAAAATAAAGCGGTATTACTTTTATATTCCTAATGAACAGATACTAAAAGGTCACATAATAAGTCTCCTAAGAAGAAACATAATAATTTGTGTTCAGACAATCGCTTAATGCATCATTTCCTGACCTAAATAAAGTGAGTTGACTTTTATAAATGAACATCGAGCTAGCTTGACCATTTGAACACGAGTACTATCATCTTTTGTATGCTATGAGAGGCAACTAAACCGCGGATCATGCAAGATCTTTAAAAACTAAATCGGCAACACAAGAGATTTTTAGGTCCAATCTTGTTAGACAACAAATGTAACCTTCCATTTTCCTCCTTTTCTAGTCAAAATGTGCAGTTGCAAATAGTTTCGAAAGTAATTTATTTTGACAAAGTTTAAAATTTTCGTTGAGCTTTTGAACATTGCATCATGTTGCAGCAAAATTATTAAATTACAGACAAAACCGCACACTTCCTTGAGGTGGCCTCTAGATCGCTAAAAAAAATATATATATCGAATAACTTTCGTGTACACAATAAATTTCGTTACCTTTATATTGGAAAAGAAGTTATTTGAGGCGAGTTCTCGCTCTTCCCAGTCATTGCACCGATCAACTCCGAGTGCAGTCGGCTGTCCTTGCCGCGCTCTTCGTCACTCCCTCTCCGTGCCTGGGCAGCCAAGTCGGCGCGTACAACGACGAAGACTTCTGCGCCAAAACGAGCAGTCAGCCGATGGCCGGATCGAGCGAAGAATAAATGATTTTTTTCCGAATGGGTTTATTATGAATTAATGAAAGTTTCTAAAAGTTTTAAGTGACATGTAGATATGCATAAAAATAGATGAAATGTAAAGTAATTAATTTTCTTAAATTAGCATATTATTATCAGAATCTATCAGAGACGGCCACGATCTCCATTGTCATCGTGCGCCATGGGAATATGGCTGATCCTTCCATTTCTGTTCAACTCCCTTTCGCGTCCCTTTTATTTGTTATGTCGCATTAAGCATGAATTGTGCATATTTAACGGGATTAATGGTAGGATAGGAAGACAGCCGAAACAGGAAATGTAATCAATATAGTATACAAATTAAAGCGGTATTACTTCTATATTCCAAAGGAACACATATAAAAAGTCGCATACATGTTCAGACAATCATTTAGTTAATCATTTTCATACTTTGCAATGAATATTTCGTAATGTCACTAGGCATTTAAAAGATAAATTAATTTCAGGACATTATTGCACATCAATTGCACACGCGTGCTATCATGTTTTGTATGCGAGGAGAGGCAACTAAACCGGCGGGTCATGTGAGATTGCTAAAACATCCTAAAAATCACAAGAACTTTTTAAGTCCAAGTTCGAGCAACAAATTCACGCGATTTGAGAGTAATCTTTAATAAGTTCCGCATAGGAAAGCCGAACAATTTCACAATTCCATTTTTCTCCTTTTCAAGTCAGAATCAAACAGTTGCACAAAGCTTCGAATGCAATTTATTTTGGCAATTCACTTTGCAATCTTCACTGAGCTTTTAAATATTGCTTCAGGATGCAATAATATAGTTAAGAGAGCCTCTCTGTATGCCTCCAGTAGGGCGTGCCCCAGATCCAGACGTTGGACTTCGAATGTGAAAACATAGTCGGGCATGACACTGGGCCCCAGTAACAATATTAAATGGCAAAAAAATTTTTTCAAAAAATATTTTTCCGTGAACAATTAAAAGTATGGATTATTTCTGATCTCGCTTCAAACTTAATATTTTTCTATTTTCTTTTTTTTATTGGCATCACCGTCGGATTATCAACAAAGCTGAACAAATGAGTTTCAGTCAACTATTTCATTTTCACATCGAAAAATTACTTTGAATATTTGAATTTGACGGTTAAGTACCTTATACTCATTTGTGTGTGGGTGTTATATCTAAAAATGTAGAGCATTAAAAACTGTATAACATATATTCTTTTCGCTTCGTGTGCACTACCCGTAAGGGGTGGCAAATAGGCTCAAATATGGGTGCCTCGGATATGTAGGATTCAAGGAATGCGTTAAAAAGAAGTTAAATTCTTGTTGTAACATAAAATGAACCATTTCATTCGATTCAGCACGTGCTTCTTTTCAAAAAAGCTCCATATCAAAATTTCGTAAAATTATCATCTTCCATGAAAAAAACGCATTTTTCGATTTTTCAGCCGTTGTCAGAAAATGACCTAAAACTATTCGAATCGCTGTATTTTTAATGTTTTCAGTGAGAACAGAATGCGGATAGTACTATTCAGTACGCGACAAAATTCTCTACAACATACATCCATTACATCTGGATAGGGCGTCCCTACCAATGACAGTATCGATTTTCCTAAGGCGGTCGCGTCAAAACTAACAGATCCGCATTTTCTAACTTTTCGTGCAATCTTAATGTTTCTTACTCATCCAATACATCATTCTGCTCCACGAAGCACACAAAGGTCAAAACTGATGTTTGTTTTACAGTTGTCCCGTGGTAAAAGCCCGCAAAAGGGTTTGCACGCGCGCGGCTTCGAACCTGGGACCCATGACTTTCGACGCGCACAACCAATTGGCTAAAATGACGCTATAAAATTTATTTCTGGAAAATGCCAAAACCAATCTTAAAGGTTGACCTATCAGCCGATAGCTATTTTTGCGCTCTATCGAAATAAATATATCCGCCAAACAGTGTAAATTGACGGTAAGGTCAAATAAGTGGCCAAAATATTCGAACCCAAAAAGTAGATCAAAAAAGCTATTCATTATAACGTGATGTATGGGAAAGTTGTTCGTCTGAGCAAAAGCTATAGAATGGCATATAACATGTGGGGATAAGTTCAATCCGCGAGTAATAACAGCCGCGGTAATGTATCACCAAGAAATTTACTTTTCAAAGGACTTATACGCCATTCTATAGCTTTCGCTCACAATCAGACGAACAAACTTTCCCATACATCACGATATGATGAATAGCTTTTTTGATCTACTTTTTTGGGTTCGAATATTTTGGTTGAATTTCTGCATGTCTATAAGACAATCAAGTATGAAAATATGTGTGAAAAACCAAAAGTTCACGTTTCTATGAGCGCTATTGTATATGAGTTTTCAAACCGTGCCTTCGTAATCTTATAAATTTGTTCGAGGTCGAAAAATAACACGACAAAGATTGCTGAGATAATATATAATTTAAGATCTTTCAGAACTATTAGCACAATTTCTTAAAATTCCACCAGCTACGTATCAATTGCAACGGCGCGCTGTCATCTTTTGTATGCGAGGCGCGGCAGCTAAACCGGCGTGTCATGGAAGATCGCAAAGAATTAATACATCGATTTCACTAAACAGTAATAAGAGTACGCTATCTACATATGTATAACAGGCAATTTTTTTGGCCGATTTGTCTCCTTCAGCTTATCAGTTCCACAGAGAAAAATTCATTGTGAATTCGTGAGAGTAAAACGGCTGGGCGAACTTTCATTGTAGTATTTCACACGCTCACCAGCAGAAGGGCCAAATTTTTGAGCGCGCAAGTTCAAAATGGTCCTAATATAAGTCAGCTATAATAAAGAAATATAAAAAATAAAAATAAAAAATAGAAATAGAAAAAATAGAGATCATGAAACCAAGAAAATGATTTCCCAACCCCTTTCATGTGCTTTGTCGAATATAAGTAGAACATGTTCCCTATGTTCATGCCATTTAGTTAGATCGAGTAAAAAAATTATCGAAATCTTCCTACGAAAAAATTATTTATAGTCAAGTGATTTTTTCTTCTATTTTTTCTCCTGATCATGTACATATCAATTCGACTCACGCGTTTAGATCATTCGTATGCGAGGTGAGGCAACTACACCACGGGTCACATGAGATTAACGAAAAAATATGTCGACATCACAAATACTTTAAAGTTCAAGCTCGAGTTGCAAATTCTCGCGATTGAGTACTATTTCATAATTTCCTTGTCGGCGGCTTTATTGTCGGTTAAAAATATAAGTAGGTCAAATTAGAGGTGCCTCGTTATTGTCGATCGGGAAATGGGGAAATTCTGTTTATCATTTATTCACTATTTATTGTCCTCTCCTTTTGCGGAGTATTGTAAACATTAAAAGAATTCATTCATGCGCTTAGTCGAACGGTGTTTTTCGCAGCAGCTCTCTCCTCTTTAGCTCACTGTCAGCCAATCAGTCGATCCCATCCTCTTGCCAAAAAAAATAGCGCCGATGCAGCAATAGGGGACGCGCTCTCTAAATGCCAGCAAACACCCGAACGAAGCTTTACCGACAATTGCGACTTGTGCGGTCGCCAGACTCAGTCACGCGAGTGTTTGATTCCCAATGCCTGCGGGTATTCATTTAAAGTTTTCACTACTTACCGTCCAATATTACATATTTATGAGGAATACATGTATAATATGATAGAAAGAATGCTTCACTTCAACCCACTTTTCCCACCCAGAGAAGAGAACAGCCAAAGTGAGCAGTGCCCGGATGTCATTTGCGGCAATCTTTGGCCGACTTGCCGTGCGAACTACGAAAAGATCATCAAGGATGGCGGTTTTTTTTTGTGGAATGGGAACCGCGTAATTGTCTAGTAATTAAACTTCTAACGCGAATTGTCTGTATTGTAAGCACTGAAAGTATCAGCAACGCTTTTCTGGCAATTTGCCAATATCCTTCCAGTTTGCGAAGGTCCAAGAATTTCAAAAAGGTGGCATGTGAGTCAGGAATATTAGGCCATAATTTAGTCGGCGACTAATGTCAAATATAAAGTACGGCAGAACAAGCAAATATAACAGGCATTGAAAAGTTACGCATTGCGGATGCAAACTGTGTGCTTTAATAACTTTGCTAGTTCATTTGCAAGCAAAATCCTCTCCATATACAGAATCATTTTATAGCAAAAAATTTGAGTATTCGAATGTTAATTTTTTTTTACATTTCCCGCCGATTGTTCCTTTGACCATTGGAACATGCCGTAGGCACTCGTTATTATGTGTATGCCTTTGCTTTAATTAGCCGCTTTTCCGTCAAAATCGCTTTTGTATTCGTCACAATGTCACACAGTTCTTCTTTAAAAATACATTTAGTTTTTACATGAATCCATCTTTTCGGTCAACAAAATCCATTCTTTCACATGTTCAAAAAAATATGTGGGATGAATTAACTGACTGAGAATGAGCTAAAGAGCACTGAGCTGCTTTTTAATATGCATAATTTATTGACGTGAAATATATACACACATATACCGTATTTAATCTACTAGTACCCCGGGGGTACTATTTTTCAATACCCGTGCGGGAGAGGGGCTCTATTAGAGGAAGGGGTTCTATTAGAGGCCTAAATTGCGACATAAATCTTAAGCATCTGTTTGCTTTTGAAAAAGAATGGTAAACGGTGGTTTGCTTTTATTCTCTGAACTATTCCACGGATCAAAGTCTCGTCGGAACTACATTGTTATTACATATCCGATGCCCCATTGCAAGTAAGTTTGAAGAGCTTATTGTTAGAAGAGCCAATTGATAACAGTTTTTTATGATCATCAAAATAATGTACCTTGTTTCTTGCATTTTGCGTAATGTTGCTAAACAAATGAAATTTTAACGATTCGAAGTTAGGAATACAGCAATTAAAAGAGAGCGCAAGATCTTTTGTATGCAAGGAGCGGTAGTTAAACCGGCGGGTCATTCGAGATCGTTAAAAATACATCGAAAAACGAAGAAAATTACATCTTGAGAAGCGAATTCTCGGAATTTTAGAGCAATCTTTTATTGGCTGCGCACAGAGAAGACGAACAATTTCACACTTCCAACTTCCTCCTTTTCTACTCAAAATCAGCGCTATCAAAGAGTTTCGAAGTATATTTTTTGACAATTTGCTATGCAATCTTCACTGATTGTGTGCTTAAAATTTGTTTTTGACCTTGATCTCGTCATGATTTTGAGAACATGACCACGTTGACAACCAACACGTGTCGGTCTCTCTTCCATCTACTTCTCTCTCTCACTCTTCCTCTCTCTACCTCGCTATCAAAGAGTTTTGAAATATATTTTGTTTTATCTTGCCTATTCTCTTCAACGTCCTCGTACCTCTTCTTCTCGACCTTGTCCAAAGTGATCGCCTGCACGGTGACATACCCGTATCAAGTGATTAGGACGAGAATGCAGGTCAGAGAATATCTTTATTTAAAAAAATAAAGTTTAAAAAATAATAGGAAATAAAGTTGGCAAAAGTTCTATCGCTAATTTTTATTATTTATCGTTAGGGAAGCATAGTTCTCTCTTTGAATAGCTACTATACATAAATTTCGTTGCCTGTATTTTGGTAAAAAAATTGCAGAAATTTAAATTTAAAAAAATTGTGGAAACTATTTTTCAAATTTTTTTCTAACTAGTTAGCCAAAAGAGAGCTGCTATATCCATTGTTAAAAATTCGGGACTAAATGCCGACTTTGTGAATATATTTCAGACCGTGTGCCTGTATATATGCTTATGCTTATTGCTATATCCTTAGTCCATGTCTCATGTAGGGGGCGTGAAATAGAGAGAGAGAGAGAGAGCGTGAAAGAGATAGAGAGAGAGAGAAATAGAGAGAGAGCGTGAAAGAGATAGCGAGAGAAAGAGAGAGAGAGAGAGAGAGAGAGAGAAAGAAGTATTCACTTCGTTCAGGATCACAATGCTGCTTATCGCGGCTTCCTCCAGACGGTCTCGCACACTATGAAGGGAGAGGGCATCTCCGGTCTCTACAAGGTACTATTGTGGCTTCCAAATTTTAGCTTAATTGTTTTACAATTAAATAGCTCTTATTCATGAGCGAAACTGATTTGTAAATGTTAAAAATATGTAATATGAGAAATATTAAAATGTAAATAATTCATTCAGGGTCTTCTAATTTCGAACATTCGAACTTTGCCGGCGACAGTCATAACTTTCTTGACCTACGAAGAAGTTCGCTATCTCGTCAGGACGTTATAAGTTCCATTTATTGCCATTTACAGAGGATTGATTCGCTAGTCAGTAAGTACAGATTTATTGGCGGAAGTACACTTGTTAAAATAGTTTATACAAATAGGATATCGCATAGTACCCTGAAAGAGCTACTTTGTTGGCTCATTGTTGTTCCCTTGACCCTCGGGTTCGTGTCGATTTTTCGGCATTACTAGGATAATTCTAAAAATGAGTTGTTTAATTTACTGTTGATTTTTGCCCGAAATTTGTTGTTGCATCCAACTGTTGATCTTGAGGGGAATCTCACAAAAACCATAACTCAATAATTTATCATCAATAAAATTTGTTGCCCTTTTTTGTTGCATGGCAAGTGAATCGAACAATAACCACAACTGGAGAAAGCACTCGAAATGATCAAACGAAATGTTTAAAGTAAATGTCAAACACGGCATCAACTGAACGCGGGCGCATTCTTCTGTTGTAAGCGAAGAGCGGCAATTAAACCGGCGTGTAATGCGAGATAGTTAAAAAAATATATCGACAAAACAAGAAATTTTCCAGTACGATCTTGTGCAGCGAATTCTTGCAATTTGTCAGTCATATTTTACAATTTTATCAAAAGAAAAGACAACAAATTTACCCTTTAATTTTCCTCTTTTTCTAATCAAAATCAGCAGTTAAGAAAAGTATCGAAAGCAATTTATTTTGACAATTTACTTTACAAAGCTTTTAACAATTGCTTCACGTTTAAATAAATAAATTAAATTACAGACAAAAATCGCATACTTCCTTGAGTCGGCCTTTATCATTCTTTCTCTGTCTCGAGTATCTCATTCCCCCTCTCTCTCTCTCTTTCTCTAACTCTCTCTCTTTCTCTATCTCTGTCTTTCTCTCTCTCTCTTTCTCTCTCTCTCTCTCTCTGTCTTTCCCTCTCTCGGTTTCTCTCTTCTCCCTAATTCTCTCTGTCTGTTTCCGTCCTTCTCTCTGCATCTATCTCTTTCTCTCTCTGTCTCTTTCTCTTTCTTTTTCTCTCTCTCGCTTTCTCTCTTTCTCCCTCCTTCTCTCTCTCCCTAAAAAGGAAAAATTATTTGTAAAAAAAAAATAATACCCATTTGAGATCAAATAAAAGTACATACATAGGTGGTTTCGTTTGCGTAAGAAACGATGTATGAAACTGTTGTTTCATTCAGCTCGTTACTTCCGGAGCCATGTATGCGCATTTAAAGATGAACAATTAACGATTCTGTTTTCCCGGAAAATGTCAAATGCATTCTCTGTCATTATAGACTTGAGGATAATATCTAGTTTTCAAAGTAAGCGAGGAAGTCTCTCTTTTCTCTCTCTCTCTCTCTCTCTCTCTCTCTCTCTCTCTCTTTCTCTCTCCCTCCTCCTTTATCCCTCTCTCTAACTCTCGCGTAATCCTATTCCTTCCCGTCTCATCAACGGAATCTCTCATTGCTCCCATTGGAATGTCTGCCAATCCAGAATACGAGTGACCAAGACGAGGTCACAGAAAGCTGGTCTGTTCAGGGAAAACGTGTTGGCTAGCTAAATATGTCATATGGACGAGCTTACATCTTCGATAAAAGGACAAATAGATGAGAAGAAAAAAGAGATTTACATCAACTTGCACCTACCATGGAGAGCTAACAGCGGTCTGTTCTTATTATTCTTACATTTTCATATATTGGCAAATCGGAAAGTATTTCCCTTTAAAAAAAAATATGGCCGCCACATGCAAGAGCCAACGGATATTTATGATGATTCGTTAAGAACTGCAGAAGTGATGCATCTTTAAACAAAAGACGAACACTGCCAGACTTTTATTTTGAGGAGCTCCACCAAAACAGAGTTCATTAATCCCGTCAGTTAAAAGAAGAGATGATCACTTTGATATGCGAGCTGTCTTCCTTTTCATGCGAGGTGCAGCAACCAAACCGGCGGGATATATTTGATTGCTAAAAAATATATCAAGATCAAAAGAACTTTTAAATCCAAAACGTGCACTTCCACTGAGACCATTCTTTCTCTGCTCTTATCCCTCTTTCACTCTCTCTCTCTCTACCTCTCCTTGTCACTCTCCCTCTCGAATACTTTCTCGCCCGCATGTTCCCTGTTTACTTTTATTTTTTTACGTCTTTTTTTCAATTCAATCCCCGTTCTTTTGTTCTATCTTTCAATCTTTTCCTTTTTTTTTACTCTTCTCTCTCTCTTCTCATTCGTTTCTCTCTCTCTCTCTTTTATTTCTCGTCTTTCTCTCTTTCTCTCACTCTCTCAATGTGTTTCTCAAACTCTCTCCCACCCCTATCATTTATTCCCTTCCGTCTCATCTGCAGCATCGCTCATTACTCCGTTTGGAATGTTTGCAGTCGTAATTTGCGACACCAGGATCCACTTTAATTAATTTTTGCTCGCTGATCTTTTTACTTCACCAATTTACATAGTTTCACAGTCAACATTCTTTCTGAAATCTTGAAACAAAAAAAAAGAGTCTTGCCTTCAGAACTCTCAAGAAATAATTGGGCAAACGAACGCACACAGTTTTTTTTTTAATTCATAAGAACAAGAAGAAACTTTACCAGTACAAGAAGAAACTTTACCAATTGAATTGCGCGCTATCCTCTTTTGTATTCGAGTAGGAGCAACTAAACCGGCGGGTCACGCGAAATCGTATAAATATATGGACGTCATCGTAACGTTTCAAGAAACAGCACGAACAGAGAATTTCTGGAATTTGAGTGTACCCTTTAATACTGATTTAATGGCATGTATCTTATCAATAATGAAATCTTTAATTTTTTCAATCGGGGATGTGCGGGAAAGGAAATTAAGAATACTACAAGAATGATCATACGGAAAATTTTCTTGTTATTTTATTTGTAAAACCTGTTAACTACATATAAATAAATTATGGATTTCTGAAATGCCGTCAAATTTAACGAGTTGCTCCTTTTAGACCCAAAAAACGACCAATAGCCTTTTTAGTACTTTTTCATTTTGATACTAAAAGGAAAACTAACTTTTACTTGACAATATGTTAGCAATGAAGCTTCCGAATAAAAATAAATCGCATGCCGCAATTTCAGATTTCAACAAGGATGACAATATACATATGTAACAATTCAACAACTGAGTTACATATACCATATAATTCATACATACATATCTTAACTTCACAGATATGCAGCCGGCCTCTTTCATGATCTCACTAAAAAGTCTACTTATCGGCTCAGCAAAAGGCACGTGAAATCGTTCATGTTCTCTGAACAAAAGTGAGAGGTATGCACAGAGTGACATCAAAGTGACGACTTAATCATGATTAAAACAATTCGAACATATTTTCAATGGTAAGAAATAAATAAAAAAAGTTGCTTCCTCATACACGCTTGAATAAGATCATTAAACAGAATGTAATGATGGACCTGGGAACTTTGATATGTTTATGTTATAGGCTTATCGTTTAACACTGAATAAAATACCTATGTAAAAATATAGTGCATATGGTAAAAGACAAGGTCAAATCAATTGAAAACGCGCGCTATCGTCTTTCCTATGTGAAGAGTGGAACTAACCTGGCGGGGCACTTGAGATTTACGAAAAAAATTATCGATTTCACAATTACTTTGGAAGTTAAAGTTCGAGAAGCAAATTCAAAAACATGTGCAGAGAGAGAGAGACAGACGGAGGTGAGAAAAAGAGAGGGGGAGAGAGAGACAGAGAGCGAGACGGAGGTACAAACAGACAGAGGGGGAGTCTCTCCAATCCTCTCTAATTTCCTCTCTTAACTTCTAAACTTAACATTATCCTCAAGTCTACCATGATAGAGAATGAATCGGGCGATGTGTTTCCAAGAAAGTCGATTCGTTAACCGTTCATCTTTAAATGTTTGGATTCACAACCCCCGGGTTAACGATGTCTAAGAAACAACACGTTCATATGTCGTTTCATACCCAATCGAAACCACCAGCTTACATTTGAACACAAATGAGATTTTTTGGTTTATATTTCTTCATTTTTCTAAATATCTGTCACACTTCACTCCCGAATTTATCTGCCATCCATCATACGGTCAGTACTGCGAATGTGACGTTAACGGGGGCGAAGAGCGAGAGGAGGGAGAAGAGAGACCGAGAGAGAGAGAGAGAGAGAGCGAGAGAGAAACAGTGAGAGAGAAAAAAGAAAGAAAGAGAGGGAAGAAAGAGACAGAAAGAGATAGAGAAAGAGCTAGAAGAGAACGAAAGAGAGAGAGAAAGTGAGAGAGAGCGAGAGAAAGAGAGAGCGAGAGAAAGAGAGAGAGAGAAATGAGAGATAAAGAGAGAAAGAAAAAGGGAGAAGAGAGCGCGAGAAAGAGAGAGAAAGAGAAAGAAAAAAGAGAGAGTAGAGAACGAGAGAGAGAGAAAGAGAGAGAGCGAGCGAGAGAGAGAAAGAGAGAGATAGAGAGAAAGAAAGAGATGACAAAAGAGGTAGAAGAAAGTGAGCGAGAATGGGAAGAGAGAGAGAGAGATAAGGTGGGAGAGGTGTAAAGAGTGAGAGAGAGAAAAAAGAGAGAGATAGAAAAAGAAATAGGGAGAAGAGAGCGATAAAGTTAGAAAGAGCGAGAGAGATAGAGAGAGAATAAAAGAAAAGAGAGAGCGGGAGAGAGTGGGAGAGAGAGAATGCGAGAGGGAGTGAGAAGAGAGCGAGCGAGAGAGAGAGAGAGAGAGAGAGAGAGCAAGGAGAAAAAACTTGGGGGAGGATAAGCGAGAGAGGGAGGGGGAGAGAGAGGAAGGGAGAGAAATATATAAGCAGAGAAAGAATGATAGAGACCTCCTGCTAAACAATAGGGCCGCAATAATAACAATGAGGGACGCGTTCTCCAACTCGAACGAAACTTTTCGCCATTGTTCAAAATTAACCGCCTAAACCGAAAACAACGACGTGGTCAAGGTCTAAAAAATCTAGAAAAAGAGTGCTTCAAGAACCCATTCAAGGAAAGGATTTGATCTACAATTTTGCAATTTTTTTCGCAACCTGAAGTATTTTTTTAAAGATCTATGAAGAATTGTCTAAAAAAATTGCTCTTGCCAATGAAAGTAACTAACAATGAACGCAAAAATTCCCAGTGAAGAGAATTGAAGGACGGCTTCGGAAAAAGTTGTATGTTTGGCTTCCGTAGATGTCTTTTGTTATGAAATAAATAAATTGTTTGTTATGATAAGAAGATCTGACTCTAAATATTATGGATTCCCACTGATGAATCGGCTACATTTCCAACTAAACAAAAGCTCACCTAGACATTTACTCTCAAGAATTCAGAACTAATCTATGTCTATGGAACTAATAATCTTAAGGAGAAACATCAGCCGAAAAAAACATATGTTATAGAAAGCGTGAGGCTAAAGGATATATGTATTTAGAAAAATGAAAATAATATTGAAAAAAAGCTTATTTTAACATTCTACGCCTTGTAATCTTAAACATCTGCTCGTGTTTCATTAAAAGAATGGTGGTCGGTGATTTGCTTTTATTTTTAGAACAATTTACATGGTCATTAGCTAATTATGTATAGAGCCATTTTTCGTCGGAACAATTTGTGATTGCAAATCCGATGCACCACGCGCAGTCTTTTTTAGCCAGCCAGACCCGTTCGTCTGCCTGGAATAGGAGTTTGAAATTGCCGCCAATTTAGTCTCTCTCTCTCTTTCATTCATACATAGAATGCACGCAATATCTTGAGAGAGAAAGAGAAAGAAAGGGGGAGAGAGATAATACAGAAAGAACGATAATGGCACCTCAAGGAAGTTTACGGTTTCTGTCTGAAATTTAATTATTTTTTAGCAACGTGAAGCCATATTTAAAAGCTCCTTGAAAATTGTTGAGTTTTCAAAATAAATTACTTTCGAAAAAATTTTCAACTACTAATTTTGTCTAGAAAAGGAGGAAAATTAAAAGGTAAATTTGTCGTCTGTATATTTTGGTATAGTTTATTGCTTTTCGCATTCAAAAGACGATAGGGCGTGCTAAATTGATCGACCACCGTTTTTGTTGCGGATTAAAAAAAAAAAACTATCTAGTGAATTTGTCTACAAATTGTTGAGGCGTCTGCAAGTGATGCAATATTAAATGATTGCACAATGTATGAAATATGCGGATGTTGTAAATCCCTGACATGGAAATAAAAGACAGAGTTAGAGAAAGAGAGCGAACAGAGAGAAAGAGAAAGAGAGCGAACAGAGAGAAAGAGAAAGAGAGCGAACAGAGAGAAAGAGAAAGAGAGCGAACAGAGAGAAAGAGAAAGAGAGCGAACAGAGAGAAAGAGAAAGAGAGCGAACAGAGAGAAAGAGAAAGAGAGCGAACAGAGAGAAAGAGAAAGAGAGCGAACAGAGAGAAAGAGAAAGAGAGCGAACAGAGAGAAAGAGAAAGAGAGCGAACAGAGAGAAAGAGAAAGAGAGCGAACAGAGAGAAAGAGAAAGAGAGCGAACAGAGAGAAAGAGAAAGAGAGCGAACAGAGAGAAAGAGAAAGAGAGCGAACAGAGAGAAAGAGAAAGAGAGCGAACAGAGAGAAAGAGAAAGAGAGCGAACAGAGAGAAAGAGAAAGAGAGCGAACAGAGAGAAAGAGAAAGAGAGCGAACAGAGAGAAAGAGAAAGAGAGCGAACAGAGAGAAAGAGAAAGAGAGCGAACAGAGAGAAAGAGAAAGAGAGCGAACAGAGAGAAAGAGAAAGAGAGCGAACAGAGAGAAAGAGAAAGAGAGCGAACAGAGAGAAAGAGAAAGAGAAAGAGAAAGAGAAAGAGAAAGAGAAAGAGAAAGAGAAAGAGAGAAAGAGATAGATAGAGAGAGAGAGTAATTAATTGCGTTGTTTTCTATGAAATTTTTGCCAGCGCGGCTGATTTATGCTCTGCATTGTTTGTCATGATAAAATTGCTAGCTTCGTTGTGCCGTTGGCAGGAGATCTCTAAAAATAGAAACTTTAGAAATCATTTAATTCATCACAGACAAAGAAGTTGAAGGATTTCACTCATCAACTAAATGTGAGCGCTATCATCTTTTATATAACGGAGCAGGAAAGTAAACCGGCGGCTCATTCGAGATTGTAAAAAAAAACTTCATCGACATCACGAAAGCATAACGTCTCGAGAAGCGAATTCTCGGAAGCGCTATCAAAGAGCATCTAAATATATTTAGTTTTTGACAATTCGCTTTAAAACTTCAACGAGCTTTTAAGAATTAATTCCGGTTAATAACTAAATTGTAGACAAAAACTGAGAACCATGACAAAACAAGCGTTGTTCAAGTGGTACTTGGAAAAGGCCTTTTTTAGAGAGAGACAAAGAGAGATAGGGAGCGAGAGACAGAGAGAGAAAGAGAAAGAGAGAGAGACAGAGAGGGGAGAAGAATTACAAGGCATTTGTTAATTTTTATCGTGTTTTCCGTGCCATTACAACAGGTTAAGCAGATAAGCTAGCATTTATTGGATTGAATCGATGGCCGCTGGTTTTGGTGGAACTCCTCTAAATAAACGTTGAATTTTTTTCCTGATGAGAAAAAAATAAAACGCTGTTAAGTTGCTACGGCAGGTACAATTGATAAAATCCTCTTTCTTTTTCTCACTGTTAGTCATTAGAGAGAACGTTCGAGTGAAAATGAGGGCGAGAGAACGATAGAAAGGAGATAGATATTTCGATAGTTAGAGTCCAAAATGTTCCGTTAATAGCTAGAACTGAACTTGGCAAATATGGCAACAACTGAACGCGGGCGCTTTCATCTGTTGTATGCGATGAGCGGCAATTAAACCGGCTGGTAATGCGAGATCGTTAAAAAAATATATCGGCAACACAAGAAATTTCAGGTCCAATCTCGTGCAGCGAATTCTAGAGAGTAGTGAGTAATCTTTTATAATTTTCGCAAAAGAAAAGACAACAACTTTTCCTTTAAATTTTTCACCTTTTCTAGTTCTCTCTCTGTCTCTCTCGCTTTCTCTTTTTCTCCCTTTTTCTCTTTCTTTCTCTCATTCTCTCTTCATCTCTCTCTCCCTGTCTCTCTTCCTCTTTCTCTCTCTCTCTCTCGAAAAATGAAAAATTTTATTTGCAGAAAAAAAACCATTTGAGAGCAAATGGAAGTAGGTGGTTTAGAATGCGTAAAAAAAGACATATGAAAGTGTTGTTCCTTACTGATCGCTTGTTCCGGTGCCATAAATCCACATAATTGATATGCACATAAAAATATGAACAATTCACGATCTGCTTCTCGGCAACTCTTCCCAGCGCGCCCGATACATTCTATGTCTTATTTGACTTGAGGTATAGTTTCGAACTTAAGCGAGGAAGTAGAGAGGATTGGAGAGGGAGAGAGAAAGAGAGAGAGAGGGGGGAGAAGGAAAGAGAGATGGTAAGAGAGAGAAAGAGGGTGAGAGAGAGGCAGCTGCAAAAGCTGAACCCGGTAAATCTTAATAGACAGAATCCGAAACTTTGGATGAAAACGTGCTAGAACTTTGAAGATCGAACAACAACCCGCTTGTGATTAAAAGACGAAATAAAGAGAGATGAGAACATCGCAGGCAGAGTTCGTTTGCTCTCCATCAGTTTTACATTATAATTACTTCTCAGATAATACTTTATCATTGATACATCTGTGAACAGGAATGAACTCTCTTACAATTCGAGATAAATGAGATCGAGAAAGAAGGAAATACGAAAAAAGTGAAGTCGAAAGTCGCCTAAAATCGACATAAAAAGAGAGAATAATGCTGATGAGAAATTTAACACCATTTCCAGCCGCAGCATTAATCTTGCCGTTTGTCCAAGACATGTCAAGGACAATCGGTCGTGACCGTTCCAAAATAAAACGAACACATGTCCTGGACACATTCACTTCTGCCTATCTTAATACACAGGGGTCTAGGACATGTCTAAGACATGTCCAGGACGTGTCCTCGACAAAAAAGAAAAAAATCTCAATGGTCATGGACACTTTTGTGGGCTTGTCCCTTACGTGGTCATGACCATAGCGAGAGAGTGCATAAACGCGGAGAGCACAGAGTGACACGCTCGCGGTTACTACCGATGTCCCGGACAGATTATGGCATGCGACCCAGTTTACGACATACGCTGTCAAAAGAAAGGTATCATCGTATGTTTCCGAAGCCTCTATAGAGTATTGCGTAAGCGTTTGGTTAGGAATCTCGGTGTCGCGGTTTCGACACCCGGTCGAGACATTCCCTTTTTGTTTTTTTCTCACCATTTACATATAAACAAAATGAGAAACTAAAAAAAAAAAACAAGAAACTCATACAAACTCGCAACTTCGCGGCTTAGCAGCATACTCTTCTCGGCACCGTCGTATTGAAGCAGTGCTCGCAAATGTTGCAAGGACTGCTCCCCATTCCTCTGCTATGTTTCTCTCTCCCACCGTTTTTATTATGCTCATGTTATGAAGCCACATCTATATAAATGTTGTTACATCTAAGAATTTCTCGAGATGTGGCTGTGCATGAGAACATACAGGGAAACTGGCTTGCAGGAAGGACTTAGGACAAGCAGACGACAAGTTGCAGCCTGTTTCTCCTGCCGGATGGGGTGACCCTCATCCAATTGCTTGGTGCATAATTACGTAACCTGTCTGGTGCACTTCGACTTAAAAAGTTGAATTTTTTTCAAAAGTGGACTTAGGGTGAACCGTTTTAGCTTCTCTTTTTTTTAATTTGATTATTCTTGTGAAATAAATATAGAATAACGGTAAAAAGAGCTGAAAATGTCAAAAAAAGTATTTTACCGCGCATATGCGCAGGTGTCCATGACATGTCCTTGACGTGTCCTTGACATGGTTATGACCAAGAACGGTCGTGACCGATTGTCCTTGACATGTCTTGGACAAATGGTATAAGATTAATGCCGAGAACTTTTAAAGCTTAAGCTTTCACGAGAACAAATCACGAGAACTTTTAAAGCTTAAGGTCGGGCAGCGAGATGTTGTAATTTGAGAGCACTTTTTTATGCTGATTTAATGTTATACGACTTATAAACGGCGAAAGCAGTAATTTGTTTCAATAATAGATGTGCGGAAAGACAAGTTAATAATGAAATAAAATTCAGAAAAATTGCCTTGTTATTCTTATGTGCTAAGAACTAACAAAGATCCTTTTTTTATTCACATCATCCAGGCGATTCGAGTCGGTGCAACTAAACCGGCGTGTCCGAGATCGTAAAAATATATGGACAGGATTTCTGTAATTTGAGTGTATGCTTTCATAGTGATGGCTATCTGATTCGATTCTTAATTATCGAAGTGACTGATTTAAAAAAATAGATCTAAAATTCAATAAAATGAATACATTACTTGAAGCAGACAATGAACAAAATCGTATTGAAAACATAATTCGAAATATATCGTTTTCTCGATGTCGCGATCAGCTGACGGTTTTTTTTCTTATTTCGTATTTATTGTTGATTTTAGCTGCGATTATCTTAGTCTTAATGATTTCGGAGTAGGGGGTTACGAATATTAATTTTGTTTAAACAAAGCAATCACATAATTTATAGACTTTCAAGAGGCCAACGAAAAGCCGATCAAATTATCATGCTTGCAATCATCGTTTGAATCTAGGAGCAGCAATTAAGCCGGCGGGTCATGCGAGATCGGAAAAGAACACATCACAAAAACTTTTTTAAGTTCATGCACGAGCAGCGAATTCTCGCGATTTGAGAGAACTCTTTCAGAATTTCATTTAAAAAAAAGAAAATTTCAAATATGTATATATGTACTATGTATGTATGTACATATGTAGTACACTCAGTAGTCATTTTAATTCTTTTTTTTTGTTTCCATACCTTTCACCTGATTCTTACATTATTGTAGTGCTTCTGCTTTTAATTAATACGAAATAAATGATAACTGTTTTGTGAACTAATTCTTAGTTACTACATACACACGATAAACTTATACTATTTAATCTGAATCGTGTTCTTTAATCCAGTAAGTTAAGAGAGTCAATAGACCTATAATAGGCAAACAAACTGACAATTTTCATTAAAGGACCTCTCCGGCGAATATACAACTTTTCGTTTTATGTTCTTATCCGGTGAAGTTCGGCTAGAAACATACATTGGAAGTGGTCCCGTTTCAAAACAATGTTAAGTTAGCTAAATATAAACAGTTTTTGATCGGGATTACGGTGCATTTTCCGCCCACGATCGTTCTTTGTGCTCATGATCATGGCTAAGCCACCCTCCCTTCCCATGCCAAGCGTGGCAGAGAAAGAGGGCACGGGATGATATGAATGTCATCGATTGCTCACTCTGAGAAAAAGAGTGTAGAAGAGAGGGAGAGAGAGACATAAAAACGAATGCAAGCGCTGTGTTGCCATTTCGAACACATCCAACGCAATCACAGCGTTCCAAAAAATTTCACCCTCCCGAATACTGTAAGAATTTTAGAAGGGTTGGTTTTTTCAAACACCAATTATTTAACAGGCGCGAAAACATTCGCCGGAGTGATCCTATAATTCTTAAGAACCAGAATATATTCTAGACAAATCAAATGAATTGCGCGCTATCCTCTTTTGTATTCGCGTAGGAGCAACTAAACCGGCGGGTCACGCGAGATCGTAAAAATATGTATGTATAAGGACATCACCAGAAAGTTTCAAGAATCAGCTCAAACAGGGAATTTCTGTAATTTGAGTACTTTCATACTGATTTGTTGGCATATATCTTATCAATAATGAAATCTGTAATTTTTTCAATTATGGATGTGAGGGAAATTAAATTAATAATACAAGAACGATCAAACCGAAACTTTTCGTGTTTTTTTTTTGTTGTAAAACCTGCTAACTATATAAATTAAATTATGAATTTTTGAAATTCTGTCGAATTAAACTAGTTGCTCCATATAGTCATAAAATCCTGAGCAATACTGCACATCTTGTCTACTGTCTCACATTTCAACAAGCGTATGTATTATTTTGGAAGATGGAACTTTTCTTCCTTATCATGATGATTTTGGGGTTTCATTAAAGCATGGCTCTCCGATGACAATGACAGCATGGTGTGGGCCCTTTTCTTGCAATGTCTCATATTATTATCTAGACACGAACTTTATCACCTCTCTCTCACTTTCTCTCTCTCTCTACCACTCTCGTCTTCTCTCCATATTTCTACTTTTTTTCTCTCTCTCTCTCTCTCTCACTCTCTTTTCTCTCCCTCCCTCTCTCTCTCGCACTTTCCTCTCCTATAGGATGTATGTATGTACCTAGTAGGCCTCTCCATTTTCCGGGACTTTTGAAACAAGGATTAAAATGTGACAATTTCTACTTTGACGACATCGACCGTGGCGATGACTAAAAAGTCACATGATAATTAACATTCAGAAAATTACTTAAGGCATCATTTTCATATATTTCAGAAATATTTATTAGGCCTTTTTAAAATTAATTTCGGAATATAACGGCGAACATCTATCAAGTGAACACGGGCGCTATCATAATTTGTACGCGAGGATTGGCAACTAAACCGCGGGTCGTGAGAGATCGTCAAACATATATCGGCATTACAAGATCTTTTTTAAAGCCATACCTCGAAGAGCTCCACCAAAACCAACCTCCATAGATTTTATCAATTAATTGCAAGCGTATCTGTCTCGACCGCATAACTTGTATATAAAATTTCTAAATTTATATACAATTTCTAACTCCTATTCCAGGCAGACGAACGGCTGTGGCTGTAACGAATGGTTGGCTGACAAGGAGCTAAAGAGTAGAGTGCTGCTGCGAAAACCACCGTTCGACCAAGCGAATTAATGCGTTCGGTTTAATATAAATAGAGGAAAGTCGAACAATTTCACCCTTCCATTTTCCTCCTTTTTTAGTCAAAATCATGGGTTTCAATTTTTTGTCATTTCTTTAATGTGCGTTTAAAAATGGAAAAAAATATGTATTCACTTGTTTTGTTAATGACCCATGGAATAGTTCAGCCATTTGAAAAAATTCTTTCGGTTGGCCTTTTTTGGCTCATAGAATGTATATACTACGTCATTTGGCAGGCGAATATTTTTTCATCACAGTGATTTGTTCTTTGCTTTCTCAGAAAACGCGCGGCTCGTCTGTTCTCTGATGCGGATGGTAGCATATTGTGGACGAGCCTGTTCTTGCAGTTATTTAGACACTGTAATCTCTTTCTCTTTCTCTCTTTCTCTCTTTCTCTCTTTCTCTCTCTCTCTCTTATCTTTTCCTCTCTATCTCGTCTCTGTCCTTCTCTCTTTCACTTTTTCTCCAACTCTCTCGCGCACTCTTATTATTTATTCCTTACCGTTACATCATCTACAGAATCGCTCATCCCTCTTATTGGAATGTCTGCCCGTACAGTATTGAAGTGAGTAAGACGAGACCACAGAAAGCTGATCCGTTCTACGAACTTGGCCATCGTTCTTATAATTCTGATATGAAAAAGGCTGTTTTCCAATATTGGCAAATCGATGAAGTATTTACCTTCGAAACACATTTGAGGATCCGCAATCAAGCCAATAGTGATGATCATAATGCGACAAGTCGCCTTTTCACTATCTATGGCCGATATGTCTCATTGGAAGGATAATGTTTAGCTCTACAAAATAAGATATAAAACTTCAGTGACCTTCAGTGACTTAAATATAAACTTTAGTGCCGACCTTCTCTTGGCGAAAAATTCCGGAAGCTCAAGCAGGTGATATGAAACATATTTGTGGTTCATGATATGTCATTTGGCAGTTTCTTATTTCGTCAACACGATGATTTTGGGCTTTCGCGAAGCGTGGCTCGTGTGGTTTCCGAAAACATATTGCGAACGCACCTTTTCTTGTTCTTTCTACTGTAATCTTTTTGGCCCGGTCTTTATCAACTCTCTCTCTCTCTCTCCTCAGCTTCTCTCTCTTTTTCTCTCTGTGTGTCTCTTTCTCATTTTCTTTCTCTCTCTTCTACCCATTCGGGTGTGAAGGAACGGGCAAGAAGTCGAACCTGGTCGGGTGACGAGGGAAGAGAGTATCTTCAAGAAATAGTTGGGTCACCCAACAGGCATATTTTTGTTAATTCACGAGAACTGTTCAATGATGAGGATCAATTGAATTGCTCGCTACCATCACTTGTATGCGAGAAGAAGAAATTAAACCGTCGGCTCGCACGAGAATCTAAAAATATATTGACATCACAAGAACTTTCCAAGTATACTTGTAATTTGAGAGTCTCTTTTATACTAATTTAATGATATACACCTTTTAAATGATGAAATATGTATGTTTTTCAATTGGTGACTTGCGAAGAAGGTCGACTTTCGAGAAAAGGCCGATTGGCTGAGCTAAAGAGTATTCAGCTTCAGCGAAAACCACCGTCGACCAATTCAATGAACATGTTTTTTTTAGTTGGCCTAAAAAAGCAGAGCTTTATTCTTTTCGTGGGATTCATGTGAAAATTAAATTCATTAAAAACAGAAAGAGATTTGTGTGATATTATACTAATTCAAAAATGAAACTCACGCGGAATGTGCGAATAAAAAAGTTGATAATAATGATTGCAAAAATTCCCTGCGAAAAGAAATTGAAGGATGATTTCTCGAGAGAACGGAATCCTATCGTCTGAATTCCGTAGAAGTATCTATTTACGATCAACCGCGCAAATATAAATACTTACAAAAATGAAAAAAATATATAATGCAAAATGGATGGCTCTAATGAAAGAAGCTGAATAAACGACATATGAAAGTGTGTTTTTAAATCTTTTATGTTTCTCGGATCGTGCTCTAGGTCTCTTCATACGCACATAAAATGGTAAAGAATTGAATCGTGGACAGTTAATCATTTTACAAAGAACTTTAAACAAATACTTATATGCTATAGAAAGTGTAAGGCCAATCCAAGCGTAAATATATATTAAGATAGATATTTAGAAAATCGAAAAAAATATAAACCAAAAAATCTCATTTGTGTTCAAATGGATGCTGGTGGTTTCGATTGCGTAAGAAACGGCATATGAACGTGTTGTTTACTAGACATCGTTATTTCCAGGGTTGTGAATACAAACATTTAAAGATGAACGATTAACGAATCTACTTTCTCGGAAACACTTCGATTCATTCTCTGTCATGGTAGACTTGAGGATAATGTTAAGTTTTGAAGTTAAGAGAGGAAATTAGAGAGGATTGGAGAGAGAGAGGGGGAAGGAGAGGGGGACGGTAAGAGAGAGAAAGAGAGAGAGAGAGAGAGACAGTTGCAAAAGCTGAACCCGACAAATCTTAAGTGCCAGAATCCGAAACTTTAAATGAAAACGTGCCAGTACATTGCAGATCGAAAAACAAACAACTGGTGATTAAAAAACGAAATCAAGAAAGTTGGAACAATTTAAACATTTATACACCGTATTTTCTCTATTTGTATCCCCAGGGGTACTATTCTCAATACACTTGCGGGAGAGGGGCACTACTAGAAAGAGAGAGGGTACTATTTTTCAATATGAGACACTAAAAGTTTAACAACAACATTTTATTCCCAAAAGAGAAGAATAGTAGCCAAATTCAATGGAATTATCACTGAAATATCCGTTTCGCAACAAATTTTTCATGAATAAAAGCATACGCTCAAACTATAATGTATGAAAGCGTACGCTCAAACTACAGAAATTCCCGGTGTCAATGGATAATTATTCCCAGTTTCAATGGATAATTGATGCTCGTTGTTCGACTTTCTCAATGGATAATTAATTAATATGGATTAATCCACCGTTTGTCGCTGTTGCTCGTGCGCTGATTCTAAAATATATAGTTAATACAAATGGAATATATAGTCACAAATGTAGACTTATAATCTTAAGCATATGTTTGCTTTTGAAAGTCGCCTAACCGCAGACGGGTCATTTAAAGGAGCCCACTAATACAAACGTACATTCATAATATGTATTGCAAAAAGCTATTTTAGAGAATCATCATTTCCAGACTTTTCAGAAATTGGCAGGCGAAATAACTCGATAATTTTTCAATGCAAAAGAACTCGATCAAATGCACATTTGTGCTCTCCTCTTTTGAATGCAAAGAGCAGTGACTAAACCGGCGAGTCATCCGAGATCCTCAAAAAATATATTAGCATCACAACTAATTTTTAGGCCTGAATTCGAGCAGCGAATGCTTGCGATTTGAGAGTTCAGCCTAGAGAAGACGACCCTTCCTTGTTTCTCCTTTTCTAGTCGAACTCAGTGGTATCAAAGAGTTTCGAAAGAATTTTTTTTGACAGTGCAAATACATATGAGAAAGAGGAAGAAAGTGGGAACCAAAAATTCTAAATTATGAAGAATGTAACTTGATCGATCTTTATTTAACAAATTTGCCTGAAAATGAAGATATCAAATTTAGTTCGCTATGCTTGACTTTATTTCAATTAAAAATCATCTATGACATAGTAGTGAAATACAAGAAGCATGAAATATGGAGAACGCTTTACTTATTCCTGTTCTTTGTGCCTCTACTACGTCCTCTTTTTAAAGAACTTTTTTTCTTTCACGTCAATCCTTGCTCTTGTGTTTTATCCCTCCTTTATCTCCCGCTTTGTCCTTTTTTGTCCCTCATATATAATTAGTTTATCTCTCTCCTTCACTGCTTTTCTTTATCTCTTTCTAAATATTGCAAGATATACAGTCCCGCCCATGATCTTGGTACCAAGGAGGGGTCGGAGGGGTCGGAGGGGTCCAAATGCATCCTTGGTAATAACTATTTTCCTAGGAAAGAGTAAAATATTCTAAATGGTACGTTAGTTAGCTTATAGAGAACGGATGTTACTGTTAAAAAAATCGATAATTTCTTATCACTTTATAAGAAGTTATCAGTTTTCGCTTATAAAAAATTTCATTTCTTATATTTTTCAATAAAATTTCTCTTATACCATTATTTTGTCTCTACCCACATCCCCAAATAATAAAAATAGATATTGTATCATTGATAACGGAAATCGATATAACAGACCTTATCACGCATGTTTAATAGCTGACCAGATTCGCCTAACGATTCTGAATCTAGTTATGTGATCAGTTTTCAAAATAAAGTGCCGGTTAACAATATATTTTTGATTGTGTGTACTTTTCATGACTTTCTTCAGGATTCCCCCATGGACATGAAACGGACTGGGAAAGGGATGGACATGCTTAAAATTAATGCGCAATGAGGCAGTGATTATAAGGCCGTCTCTGACAGATGTTGATAAACGGTGGTCATTTAATATAGTTAATTGCTTTATAAATCATCTTTATTTATATATCTACTACTTTAAAATAGTATACACTTTCATTAACTCATATCTTTTACTCGATCCGGACATCAGTCGATTTCTCGTGCAGTGGCAGATATCGCCGTTATTGTGAGTGCCGACTTGGATGACCAGAGGGAGTGACGGAGAGCGGGGCAAGGACAGCCGACTGCATTCGGCGTTGAGAGATGGAATGGCTGGGAATGGCGAGAGCACGCCTCGTCAGCCGAAAGACATATCTTCACACATCCCTTTTCTTAAAATAAAAAGATGGCGAAATTGTTTAAACGAGATTTCAAGCGTTTTTTTTTCGCCTGCTGATGTTTCTCGTTACCCAATTAATTTCACAGACAAATATAGACCGGGTCTAAATAATAGTAGAAAGTACAAGAAAAGGAGCGCTCACAATATTCTGTTGGAGACCACAAGAGCCACGCCAAAATCATCGTGCTGAGGAAATAAATCCGTCTGCCAAATGACGAAGGGAATATACTATATTGAACCACAAATATGTTCTTTTATTTGGTGGAAGAGCTAAAAATTTAAAAGGGTGCAGCGTTTCTTTGGCCTATGCACGGGTCAGATGAAAGGTGTCGTCCAAAACAAATGTTCTTGTTATGTCGATGTATTTTTTAACGATCTCGCACGACCCGACGGTTTGGCTGTCGCTCCTCGCATACAATGCTATCATCACTATGCTTGAATAAAAAAAATCCCAATGAATAAAAAAAAAATAGTTCGATGTTTTTGTAAAGAAATTGTTGAAGAGCTGGAAAATGATGTATTTGTGATGTCAATACGTTTTTTTTAAATCAATCTCACCGGACTTTACCTCAAACTCATACGCATTTAGATAAAGAGAAACAGAACATAAAATAAGATAATTTTTTTTGCGAAGATTCCGATAAATTTTTTACTCGATCTTTCTAAATGTCATGAACAAAAGAAACATGCAGATTTTTACTTGTATTCGACAAAGCATAATAAATGGATTGGGACGGGAATGGAATGATCAGGTATATGCATACGGCGCCTGTCAACAGTAGAGATCGTTGCTGTTTCTGATAAAAGCTCAAAAACGTGGTGATGTATGATTGCTTGTATAAATTATTTTTTTATTTATTTGTCTAACTATGTAACGCGCAAGAAATTAATTGATTGTTAGAAGAAATTCAAGCAATCATAGCCATCTTCAGTGGAAAACTGCGCTTATCGAGCTTGTAAATCTGAGACATTCGAACTCCATCAAAATCTCATTCTCTTAGTTCTCGTACATATATACATATATCACGTGAATATTTGCTCCCAAGTTGTCTTACATGTGATTGAAGGAATTTTTAAAGCTCAGTGAAGATTGTAAAGTAAATTGAAAAAAATTGCCTTCGAAATTCTTTGATATTTTTGACTGATTTTGATTTAAAAATTAGGAAATTTAAAGTATGAAATTAATCGTATTCCGAATGCGAAAATCGAGCTGGGACGTGAAAAGTTCTAGTAATGTCATATGTACATATTTTAGCGATTTCGTGTCACCTGCCGGTTTAGTTGCCACTCCTCGCATTGAAAAGATAATAGCGCACCCATTCAATCGATATTCACTTTTTTTCTCCCATGTTCTGTATTCTAAAATCACTATGAAACAGCTAAAAGCAGCTAAAGCTATAATTACGAAAAAGAAAAGGATCCAGCAACCGATGACGTCATCGAGAAAACGAAATTAATCTTTACTTTTCTTTAATGGGTATACTACTAACAATTTACTCATTTTATAAAAATGTATCACTAATTTTGTTTAAAAACGAAAAAAACTTGGCCTCACTATCATATATGTTTGCATTGAAATACAATTTTTCGGTTGTTTAGGCTGTAGAATCAAAAAGGCTTCCATTTAATGGATATAATCGATGTATGGCCGCTGGTTTTGGTGGATCTCTTCGAAATAAAAGACTGTTTCTTTCTATAGTTCTTTGCGAGAATACTTTTCCAATTAGCCAATCTTTAAAAAAACGGCCTTTGGAATTTAAGAGTATTAAAAACAGAACACTGTTTAGTAGCTACTGCGGATGCAAGTTAATATAGACTCCTCTCTTACTTTCTGTGTGCCCTTTTACCGTATACATTTTCTGTCTTGCTGACTGCTTGGATGACTCTGAACTTGTGCCTGCTACATGTGTTTTCCCCTCTTACAATTGGCTGTATCATGACGCCAATTTATGATCTGTCACAATGCATTCAATTGTCCTTCCATTCACGGGCTGCTCGATTGCGCCTCTCTGAGTGCTGCTTAAATGTGCTCTGGCACTGCACAATCACTGCCGCTCGCATCTTCACAAGTGCATACGGTGCCGTCGACGTGGTCAACTGAATTCTTGTTTAATTATTGGAAATTCATGTTTTGCTTTGGCTGCTATCGTCAACTTTTGCAGAAAATTATATCAAATCGTGTCAACATTAAATTATCCTCTTAACTACATAGACCTCCTTTCAATCGTTCTTTTTTTAGATACTCACATGGAGACTACTTTCTTGCATTCATGCATTTAAAAGTGTCAGCATGTATTTATGCGTCATCTTTTGTTCTCCTGTTTCGTTTGATGCACTCTTTTTCTTCTACCTCTTGTGGAAGTAAGAAGACGTAATCGATGAAATAAAACAACAACAATATCAAAATGCAACAATTGCTGTATCGTTTCCCACTGACAACATCCTGGATTGCCGCCGCAGCTCCACTTATTGCCGCAATTCCAGTTGTTGCCGGTGTGGGCGCTTCAACTTTGTTCAATTATATTTTAGATTAAAAAATTGATTAAACAATAAAAAGTTGTAAAACCATTGCAAATGAAATAAATTGACAAACTCGGCGTAGTATACACAGCATTTTGAGTCACTCGCACACTCTGTCAACGCGGGCAGCACAGCATAGAAGCGCCCATAGAAAGACGGTCTTCCATCTCGGGTCGGAGGAGGGAGTCTATTAATAATAATAAAACTTATCATTATTTTCAATTTATATTTATGAACATACATAGTTCGTTTATTGTAAAAAAAAAGAATGAATAGAAAACAGACCTGATTGGGCCCCATGGAACACTGCCAACATTACATTTGAGTCCAGTCGCCGAGTCTACAAGAAGAACGAGCATGGCGAGGGCAATTTGAGAGGAAATCAGCATCATCTTCCGCCGAAGAATGGAAGAAGATGAATCTCAAGATTGGGCAAGCAACAAGAGTTGCTTTTATATTCTATTTCTAGTAGTGAAAACGTGGTTATTTTATTTTCCTCTCCCTCTCTCCCTGTCTTTCTCTCTGTCTCTCTCTCTCTCTCTCTCTCGCTCTCTCTCTCTCTCTCTCGCTCTCTCTCTCTATCTATCTCGCCTTCTTTCTCTTGCATTCCCAATTCATAACTCATAAAGCTACTGTCTCCTTAACATTTATTCCCCTCTCGTTGCCACTCTTCTCTTTCACTCCGCTTCTTCTCCATTCCTCATTGAGCTTTCCACCTCATCGACAACAAATTCTCCCTTACACAATTCTCTTTCGCCTGCTCTGTTTCACTATTTCTCTCGTTTCACTTTCCATCATTTCTCTCTCTCTCTCTCTCTCACTCGTTCTCTCTCTCTCTCTCTTTCTCTGTCTCTCTCTCTTTCTTTCTCTGTCTCTCTCTCTCTAGCCATCAAGTAGCCAGCAATTCAAACGGAATCCCGCCTGCATTTTACGAGTCTTTTCAGATGTCTTCTCAGCCTGATTGTGAGCATTCTTGACTTCGTTCAATTCCTTTCGACATCAACTTGGCAATTGTGGACATAGTTCAGTGCAACCTGTCAAGCCAATTAAGTCACAACGAAATAATGATTTTGAACTATGTACTTTCTTTTCACCGCGCGATCATTACAGGGAAAGAATGGGCGAATGATGGACAAAGGATCATTACTCGTCGCGTTCAGAATTGTGATACCGGTAGCTACCTGCTCCGAATCTGTCCCGTTCAGCTGAATCTTTTCCCTCCCGACACCTCACTTCTTTAGCTCCCTGCTAACAGAACTATTTCTGGAAATCATCTCTTCTGGAAGGGCCAATTATATGTAGAAACACAAGTATAAACATGAAAGAATCTCTCCCATTGTTTCATGTCAAAAATAATTTTTGAATAATTTGAAGTTGAAGTCCTCCCACAACGGCATCCAGTTCCGTGTCCACCGTGGAATTCGTCGAGTTCGAACTCGCGCCGTCGCAGTGGCCGGCGCAGTCGGTGCTGGCCTTGAAGTGGGAGTATGGATCATCTGGACCGCTTGTGAGCCATGCGAAGGGCCAATTACGCCGGCGATTAAACCACGGAGAGGAAGAGAGAGAGAGAGAGAGAGAGAGAGAGAGAGAGATAAGAGAGAGAGGTTTTCTATAAACTCGCACCTACTTAGAATAGAGTACTATTATTATTCTCTTCCATTCGAAAGCATTTTTTAAAAGCCGCAAGGATTATTTCCATCAAAGCATCACCGAGCAACAGCACTACTACCGATCTTTTAATGCGAGGTGGGTAAACGAAACCGGCGGGTCACGCGAAATCTCTAAAATATATGCGCATATTTATGAAGGAATAACTTTCGATTGACGAGACGATTCCTCATCACTCCCAGTCATTACATATATCAACGCCGAATGCAGTCGGTTGTCCTTGTCCCGCTCTCCGTCACTCCTTCTGCTGGACATCCAAGTCGGCGCTAAGAACGACGACGTTTTCTGCCACAGCACGCAGCAGTCGACCGTCCACCGGATCGAGTGAATAAAGAATGACATTTTTCAGGATGCGATTATTATGAGTTAATTAAAGTTTATAAGATTTTAAAGTGTTTTAGATATTTTCTTGTAGATGATATATACAGTAATCAACTTTATAAAATGACCACCTTTTATTAGCGTCTGTCTGAGACTGCGTAATTCCTCATGGCGCACTAAGCACATGTCTGATCGTTCCATCCCTTTCCTAATCCGTTTCTTTTCCATGTCGCATAAAGTATGAATTTGAATGCATTAGAAAGAGAGAGAGAGGGAGAAAAGCGAGAAAGAGAGGGAGAAAAGCGAGAGAGAGAGATAAAGAGAGAGAGAGAGCGCGCGAAAGCGAGAGAGAGAGAGAGAGAGAGAGAGAGAGGGGAGAGAGAGCCCGAAACCAAAAATGAGATCAATCCAGTAAAAAATTAAAACCGAATGTCATTCATAGCATTTACTTTAAACATTTCGTCTGATAATTTTTTGTGCTTTCACCAGTAGTAGTTACTGTTCGATTACCTTGCCATGCAACAAAAAAGGGCAACAAATTTTATTGACAATAAATTACTGAGTTATGGCTTTTGTGAGATTCCGCTCAATATCAACAGTTGGGTGCAACAACCAATTTCGGGCAAAAATCAACAGCAAATTAAACAACTCATTTAGAGAATTATCCTAACAATGCCGGAAAATCGACATGAAACCCGAGGGTCAAGAGTACGACAATGAGCCAACAAAGTAGCGATTTCAGGGTACTATTCGATATCCTATTTGTATAAACTATTTTAACAAGTGGAATTCCGCCAATAAATCTGTACTGACTGACTAGCGAATCAATCCTCTGAAAATGGCAAAAAATGGAACTTATAACGTCCTGACGAGATAGCGAACTTCTTCGTAGGTCAAGAAAGTTATGACGGTCGCGGGTAGAGTTCGAATGTTCGCCATTAGCAGACCCTGAATGAATATTTTAGACCCTGAAATAATTATTTAGACCCTTAACGAATATTTTAGACCCTGCACGAATATTTTAGACCCTGAATGAATTATTTACATTTTAAATACTTCTCATATTAAATATTTTTTACATTTACAAATCTGTTTCGCTCATGAATAAGAGCTATTTAATTGTAAAACAATTAAGCTAAAATTTGGAAGCCACAATAGTACCTTGTAGAGACCGGAGATGCCCTCTCCCTTCATAGTGTGCGAGACCGTCTGGAGGAAGCCGCGATAAGCAGCATTGTGATCCTGAACGAAGTGGATACTTCTTTCTCTCTCTCTCTCTTTCTCTCTCTATCTCTTTCACGCTCTCTCACTATTTCTCTCTCTCCCTATCTCTTTCACGCTCTCTCTCTCTCTCTCTCTCTCTCTCTCTCTCTATTTCACGCCCCCTACATGAGACATGGACAAAGGACATAGGCATATATACACAGGCACAAGGTTTTAAATATATTCACAAAGTAGGCATTTTGTCCCGAATTTTTAACAATGGATATAGCAGCTATCGTTTTGCTAACTAGCTAGAAAAAAAAATTAAAAATAGTTTCCACAAATTTTTTACATTTAAATTGCTGAATTTTTTTTAAACAAAATACAAGAAATGAAATTAATGTACGGTCGCTATTCAAGAAGAAAACTATTCACCCTAATGAAAAATAATAATAAAAAAGCAATAGAACTTTTGTCACTTTATTTATAATTATTGTGTTTTATGTTTATTTCTTTAAATAAAGATATTCTCTGACCTGCATTCTCGTCCTAATCACTTGATACGGGTATGTCACCGTGCAGGCGATCACTTTGGACAAGGTCGAGAAGAAGAGATACGACGACGTTGACTGAAAGAAAGGAAAGTTCGGAAGGACTTACAGCTAAATATATGTAAATATGAAGAAAAAACATTGGCAAATTAAGAACGAATAAAAGCATGAAGAAATCAGAATTACCTCTAAAAAGCCATTTTATTGTTTCAATTTATTTATAGCTACTTAAGAAAAATCATCTGCCACAACATTTACAGTATCGAAAATTAAAATTAGATTCAGAAAAAATATATATGACATCGTGAGCAACTTATAGCGAGAGAGCAAGAGAGAGAGAGAGGAGAGAGAGAGAGAGGGAGAGAGAGATAAAGAGATAGAATGTTTCTCTAACCAGCTTGGAGTCGAGTGGCTGGCCGAGTGCACGACAGCGACTGTCCTTGAAGTGGGAGTAGAGCATCATTTGAACGGCGCCTTGCGAAGCGCCTATTACGCCGGCGACGAAACCCTGGAGAGGCAGAGAGGTGTTAAGAAGAAAGAGAGAGAGAGAGAGAGAGAGAGAGAGAGAGAGAGAAAGTGGGAGAAAGAGAGGGGAATAGAGAGAGAGAGAGGTATCGAGATAGAGAGAGAAAAAGATAGTGAGAGAATTGGGAAGTGTAAAAGAGGCTTGGCGGGAAAGTTTATTCTTGGTCATGCCAACAGATAATAAATAAATATCGTGGTCAGTCTGGTATTACATACTTTTTTAACTTATAAAATAAAAACAAGTATATAAAAAGAAATCGAGCATTCTACTAATAGTAAAATTAAACTTAAAAAATATCAACTTTAAAGTCTTGGTTTACTAGAAGATGGAAAAATAATATAACAATAAATAAATAGAAAATATAAAGACATCATAGGCGTTTTTAAGTGGGAGAAAGAGAGGGGAATAGAGAGAGAAGCACCGAGAGAGAGAGAGAGAGAGAGAGAGAGAGAGAGAGAGGAAGAGAGATAGGGATAGCGAGAAAGATGGAGAGAGGTGGGGGGAGAGGGAGGTATAGGAAAAGAAGAGAGGTGAGAAAGAGAGAAAAGAAAGATAGAGAGGGAAAGACTAGAGTAGGTGAGAAGAAAAAGAACAAAACGGAGATAGAAAGAAGAGAGCGAACGAGAAGAGCCCACTGATACACACAAAACGACAAATATTCGGGCATAAAATATCTAAAACTTTTCTCAGACGCCTTGCATTTTACACAACCTTGATTAGAAAACGGCAGATACATACACGATCGAATGATTAGCTCAGTATGCGCGCTATCACCTTTTGTATGCATGGAGCGGCAACTAAACCGGCGGGCCATGCGAGATCGCTAAAAATATAAAGCCATGGCAGGAATTTTTACGTCCAAAATGAGGAGAGACAGAGAGAGAGAGAAATAGAGAGAGGGTGTGAGAGAAAGTGGGAGAAAGAGAGGGGAAAGAGATGTATGTAAAAGATGCAAAAGAGGCTTGGCGGAAAAGTCTATTCTTGGACAAGTAAACAGATAATAAATAAATATCGTGGCATGTCTGATATTACTTTTTTTTACTTATTACAAAAATGCAAGCAGTATGTAAAAAGAAATCGCGCACTCTACTAATAGTAAAATTAAAATTATAAAATATCTACTTAAAAGTCTAAGGTTAATTATAAGATGGAAAGAATAATGTAAAAATAAATAAATAAAAAAAAGATAAAAGCCAAAATACCTTGTACAGCCCTCGAATGCCCTCCTCCCTCGCGATCTTCTGCAGGCAGTCAATCATTCCCGAGTAGCGGCGGGATGCTGAGGAATGCTCGTACTGCAGGCAGAGACTGCAATTAATTCCGCATTATTATTTTAATACGCGAATTTAGATATTCATTTATTTAAATTGAAAAAAATATTTCAATACTCCAGTTTAGATATTCATTAATTTAAATAAACATAATAATAATAAAAAAATTATTACTTTACAGCCATATCAAAAGTACTTAATTAGGGAAATAGTTGATAGCATAAGAATGTAGCTTGCATAGGAAAAAATATTTGATGACAAATTTAAAATGCTGAAAGTTAAAAGTACTGATTAAATCGACCTAAATACATCGTCTGATCTTATTGAAAAAATAAACAAAATCATGCGCTTAACGCCAGCAAATTTCACTTAATATAATATTTATTTTAATAATGTACGAACTACAGCTTTTCGTAAAAAAAAATTTTTTTTCCTTGAACCTGCAATCAATCAATTTTTTCTCTCTAATGAAATCAGGTGGAGTATGAAAGAAAGCTGTTTACCCACCTTCCCAAATGAGTAACCGATAACATAATTGACATACCATATAATAACTAATTGTTTAAAAAAACATTCAAATAAATATAATTAAAACACCTAAATATGTAACTGATAATACCATTACTAACATTATAGTTATTTAAAGATTCTAATACATATAAATAACCTCTCCAAAATTAGCAACTGATAATAGAATTCTTATATTATATAATGAATTAATTTGAAAAGAATTCAATAAATTTAAAAAAAGAAAGAAAATAATAATCTCAAAACCCCGAACCGTGTCTTGGCCATCCAGATCGGATTCGTGACACACATTACACCGGCGCCCGAGAGGAAGGCGCATGTGAAAGAGGAGAAGTGCTCAGCTGCCTGGGAAGGGGCCGTGGAATGGGAAGAAGAGGGCGACAGTGAGGAGGAAGAAGAAGAAGAAGTGGAAGTAGAGAAAGAGAGCATCCGGGAGCGCATCCAGTGATAGCTGCAAAAGATAACTGATCAGAGCTGAAATAGGTCTGACCCATGACAGGGTTGTAACCCCCCGGGCCGTAGGCCCGGAACACTTTGTAGCCCCCCGGGTTGGCCATTTTTCCCTGTATAACCCCCGGGTTTATCAATTTTTCACATTGTAACCCCCCGGCCCAAGTTCAGAGACAGGCACTAATTCAGCACTGTAACTGATTTTACTTTATAAAGAAAACCCATGGTCTAATAAGAGTCATCTCTCTATTTCTTATGGTTAATCCGATTACCATTCAAAACAATGTCCCTAAAATGGCGGGGTTTTCAATGCCGCATACTCATGCTCTGCCTAGACAGGGGATGCATACCGTATCTAGTAGCAATTCTACAATACTATGCTCGAAAAAACAACTCACAATCAGATATGTGTGTTTTTTTTTTACTTTGAAAAAAAAATAGTGTTGACACTAGTGCTATGGGTAAAAACGTCTACTCTAGCTAAATGTGCTAAACAGGGAATAAATGGTAAATGGTTATGTCCACAGCTTGGGAAAACATAAAAGGTTAGCGGTCTTGGGGATCGGAAAGCAATATGAGAGCAGAGTACGTTCAAATCTGAATGGCGTATGGCTCAGGGAAGGCCCAAAATCAGGATGGACTGGTGAAATTGACGGAATCTTTTTTTAACTCTGATTGTGAGCAGTCGACAGTTGTATTTGTTGCTTGGGTTTGGCCAATAAATATATTTAAAGTTATAAGACTAACATCTGAAAGTAGGCGCCCCACGAAACCGTAGCTCCGACGACATTCGGCGAGAGTCCTTGGTAAAGGCCGCGAACTCCTTGCGCCTTCGTAATCTCAACAAAAATCAGAACATTAAGAATGGCTTTTAAACAAAACAGACAGAAAAAAACATGCTCTATTTAGCATTATCGTAAATTTGACTGATGGTGAGAAATCAGAAAATAGTGCTAATTTAATATATTTGTAACGAAGTTGTCACATCGATCTTTGAAAGCTAAGAATTAAAGAATAGAAATAATAAATACAACATAAAAATATGATTCTGGAAAAGAAAATATTTTGCCTACTACTAATCTTTTTTTAATTAAAAAGTACAGTATATAGTTTTCGGCCTATTTTTCTGTTTACAAACGAGTACAGTACCTTCTTGGCAGCATCGAAGTAGCTCGAGTACTGTGGCCGGATCGTGCTGCCTTCGTTTGCTAAAGAAATTAAAGTAGAAGATTAGAAAGTTAAATTAAATATATTACAAAGGAACTTCATCTATTCAATTAATAAGCTATATTAGACTTTCTTTTCATCAGTGTTTAAATAACTTTCAATTTGCAAGGGACTCTCCAGAAAAAAAAAGGAGGATGGAAATGTTGCGCAAAATACACTCAAAATCTGTCAATTTTCGATATGTTTTAATGCGAACGAGGCTGCGCTCTTCCGAATTTGGTACGGCCCTTTGAAAAGTATTGAAACACTGTTTTGATTCTAAAGTAAAATCTTAAAAGCATAGCAATATCACTGCTTAAGCGAATGTTACGTTGCACGAGGGGATGATCCCATGCTATTAAAAGAATTTTGTCATGTTTATATCAAACTATAAAATTGATAAACAAAAAAATAGTTAAATACTTAACATTTGATAGATAAATAGAGAAATATGCAAGAAAAGAGTAATAAATAAATATTTAGAAAAAAAAAAGAATGAGGAAAAGGCTCCAACCCGAATAGCGAATCTTGAGCAGATCCATGGGATGGCAGACGACAGTGGAAGCGAGTCCACCAGCGATGCCGCCTATCGCATACTCGTATCGGGCGAGTAATGAAGGCGGCCTTCCCTTTACGGCCATTCTCTTCCGGCCTAATCAAACATGTTTTAAGATATATTTTAGGTAATTTTTTATGGAAATCTCTTCCGCACTAATAAATTATATTTTTTAAGGCAAATCTGTACCCCACGATCCCAAAATATTCGAAAATTTTTGTTTTGGGATCGTGAGGTAGTGATAGCCGAAGAAGACCTTTTTCATTTACATTTAACAAATCACATATTTGCTCAAACGCAAACAAACAAACAACACGGTACATATTCTGCGCAGCAAGTTTAGCAGAAATACGAACAAGAAAAGATAAAAGAAAATAAAATAATACGATAAAAAATGCAACAAGTGGTTCGGAAAGCGGCAATGGCTATTATAGCGAAAAAAGGAGATATCAAGTCGTTGCTGAGTAGATGTCTGTGATGCCAAAAATCGTCTTTTTCTTTTACTTTCGTCACAGCCATAATAAAATGTAACGCAGCGAGTAAAAGTAATGGTAAGTCACTATCTATCGATCTCAAAAATAGCTGAAGAATACCAAAAATCTTGCTTTTCAATTTACCAACCCTAGGCGGTTCAGCGTTCTACGGCACTTTTGGCACGGAAAAGCTGGAAAAAGAGACCTCAGATAAGAGACTTCACACGGAGAGGGATAAGCAACGAACAACGCAAATAAAGTAAACATTTATAAGATAAAACATAAAAGGCCAGTCAGTGTATGAAAAAAAAATTCCCAGACTATAAATTATAGTCCGCTCTTATATAGATCACAACCTTACGCTCTTCTAGTTCAATTAGGACAGATTCTGGAGCATTCGCCTGATTCATAACGATAGAAATAGATTAATGCAAATTGGGGATTCAGCCGATGCAGTCCTTGAGCGGTATAGAAGGAATAGGAGTGTTCACCAGAATCAAGAGAGAGAGAGAGAGAGAGAGAGAGAGAGAGAGAGAATCTGGAATAGAGATTACAAGAGGGATAGAGAAAGTGAGGGAGAGAAGGAGAGAGAGAATAGAGAGAGATTATAAGAGAAAGAAAGAGAGAAAGAGACAAAGAGAGAAAGAGAGAGGGGATTATAGGAAGATGTACAAACTTCATCCAAAAGCTCGAGGGCTTCTAGCCCTGTATAAAGTAGCTTCACGATTAATTCATCGAAGTGAGCAGAAAGAGAGAGGGGAATGGAGAGAATAAGATTAGAGAGTGAGATTAAGCGAGAGAGAAGAGAGGCAGAAAGAGAGAGAGGGAGAGAGTCGGGTCCAATTGTACTAAATTCTCCGGCCAGCCAGAGCATCCGATGTTGTTGTTGGTTGCTTCCGATCTCTCTCTCTCTCTCTCTCTCTCTCTCGATTTCTCTCTGTCTTTCTCTCCCTCCCCCTCTCTCTCTCTATCTCTCTCTCTCTACCTCTTTTTTTGTTTAAGTCCTTTCTTGTCCTTTTTATTATCTGTTTATCCTGTATGGCACTTCTTTTTAACATTTCGTGATATGATTTTGAGCAATTTCTCCAGTTCCTCGGTTAAGTAGAAGAGCAACAAAGAAAGGCAGCAAATTTATATTTAAGAAAAAATCACTGAGATCTGGCTTTTCTGGGAGAGATTCCACTCACAATCAATATCACCAGTAGGGTAAAAAAAAACCAGTCCGGGCAAAATATAATAGCAAACTAAACAAGTATTTTTTTAAGCGGTATCCTAATGATGCGTAAAATGGTCCCGAAACACGAGTGTCACTGGAAAACAAGACAATAAACTAGCTATTTAAAGGTATTATTGTGAATCCTATTGGTGATACCCATTTAAACAAGTAAATTAGCAAGTCAAACCGCTCTAAATTGAACCTAAATGGTCCTGACGAGATAGCGAACTTCTTCGTAGGTCAAGAAGCCAATGACTGTCAAGGGCACGGTTCGGATATTCGCCATTAGCAGACCCTGAACGAATATTTTACATTATAAATACTTTTATTCTATATTATGTTCAATTTCTTATTTACTTTATCTGTTAAAGGAGCCAATCACAAACTTTTATTGTCTAAAAAAAGCGAGAGAGCTTGTGATTTAGAGAGACAAAATGGTCAGGTAAACTAAATATACTGATCTAAGTGCTCTTTAAATGTTTAGGTATTCAAGTTGAATTGATTCCTTAATTTATGCATTAATTCATAAGTAATTGTGGACTTTTTTCTTTAATACGAATGAATATGAGCAAAATAGATAAAATAAATTTTAAAGAGTTAAAAGAACCTTGTAAAGACCGGCGATGCCCTCCCCCTTTACTGTGTTCGAGACGGTTTGGAGGAAGCCACGGGATGCAGCATTGTGATCCTGAAAAAAAGTGAATATATCAGGCTCTCTCCCTCTCTCGCTTTCTCTCACCCTCTCTCTCTCTCTCTTTCCACTATGAAACAAACGTGCTTTTTCATATCGATTTTCACTCGACATCAGTTTTACGAGAAAAAAAAAGAACTATATATGTGCAACAAGGAGAAAGGACTGATGCGAGAAAAAGGCCCCCTAATTAATCATTTATTTTTACAATAAGCATACCGAATGGCATAGTCTTAATTTACATTCACGAAGTCCCGAAAAAAAGCCCTTCAGTCCAGAATTTTGACCAATCAATATGACTTCATTCCCGATTTAGCAGCAATTTTTTTTGCAAAACCGTCGGGAAAAATCCTTCCATTTTAAGGCAGTTTACAGAAATAAATTTAAAACGGATTGTATTCATTCAATTACCTTTCTGAATTCGCCCTAAAATTCAAGAAACAAAAATCATTTAGCATCAACCACGAATATTTAATTAAGAACGTCAGGAGAAGTTTTGTCAAATTCATTTTTAATATTCAATGGTGTAATAAATTATTATAAAAGCCAGGAAGATATTCTCTGACCTGCATTCTCGTCCTAATCACTTGATACGGGTATGTCACTGTGCAGGCTATCACCTTGGACAAGGCAGAGAAGAGAAGATACGAGGACGTTGACTGAAAAGAAGATATCGATAATATACAAAATATATATTATCAGATACCTCATTTTATCGTATTGAAAATTAGATTCAAATATTATATACAGTACTGGCCAAAAGATTATCACCCTTTGGTTTTAATTCATGTTTTTTTAAGTGAACGAAGGCTGATGACACTTTCAGAGATTTCTTCTATATTCTAGCAGACTTACAAGAGCAGATTATTGGTTTGATTGATCCACATCTGAGCGAGTGAAAAAAAATCAATACTTCAAATCACCCGGGTTGCATATTCAGGCGTGTTATGCAAAATAATTCGACCTCGGGGTAATTTTTATTTCAATCTTACTTTATTTGCATTGTAGAAATGGATGATTGGAGATATTGACTTTTTTTCGCTAAGCCAGTATAAAGAAGAAACCCTGTAAATTTAATTAGCCATCTTCTATTTGAAGAAAAATATGCACGAAAGAATGAAAGGAGATAACCTAAAGGCCTGTATAAAGCTACTACTGATAAAATATTTCACTTGGGAACATATACTGAGAAAGTGAGAGAGAGTGAGAGAGAGAGAAAACGAGAAAAAGAGAGAGAGAGAGAGAGAGAGAGAGAGGGAGGGAGAGAGATAGCGCGAGAGAGAGAGGGGACGAGAGGGGGGGGAGCGATAAAGAGATAGAATGTTTCTCTAACCAGCTTGGAGTCGAGTGGCTGGCCGAGTGCACGGCAGCGACTGTCCTTGAAGTGAGAGTAGAGCATCATTTGGATGGCGCCTTGCGAAGCGCAAATTAGGCCGGCGATGAAACCCTGGAGAGGCAGAGAGGAAGAGAGAGAAAGAGAGAGAAGTGAGGGAGATAGAGATAGAGAGAAAGGAAGAGAGGGGAGAAAGAGAGAATAAGAAAGATTGAGAGGGAAAGAATAGAGTAGGATAGAGAGAGAGAGAGGGAGAGAGAGAGAGAAGGAGCATCATAAAAATTAAATATCTCTAAAAAAAACATTAACATGCTTGAATTTTGAAAGATGCTAATATAAAATTAAAAATTAAAAATATACTGAAAGTTACCATCATCAATTTAATAAGCGCTACCATCTTTTTTATGCCCCACCAGTGGCAACTAAACCAGAGGGTCATGCGACATCGCTAAAAACATAACGATATCACATATACTTTTAATGAGGAAGAGCGAGAGAGAGAGAGAGAGAGAGAGAGCGAGAGAGAGAGTGAGAGATAGAGAGAGGGAAAGAGGAAGAGAGAGAAAGAGGTGTAGAGAACGAGAGAGATAGAGAGAGAATTGAGAGGACTTGTGAAGAAAATGCGAACAGAACGATATACGAAATATCGATGGATGTAAAAGAGGCTTGGCGGGAAGGTCTTTTCTTGGATATGCCAATAGATAATAAATAAATATCGAAGCCGGTCTGATATGTTAAACAAATTTTACTTATTTAATTCATGTTGGTAAGACGGAGGAAGAGCGCAAGATCTAAAAATAAATCATCCTTTGTATGCGCGAAGAGGCAACTAAACCGGCGGAGCATGGGATGTGGCTAAAAATATAAAGACATAACAGGATTTTTTGTCCAAGAGGAAGAGGAAGAGAGATAGAGAGGGAGAGAGTGAGAAAGAAAATGGGAGAAAGAGAGGGGAAAATAAAGAGAGAGAGAGAAAGATAGATGTGAGAGAATTGAGAGGACGTACGAGGAAAATATGAAGACAGAGGAAGGCGACGAAAGAATATCGATGTATTTAAAAGAGGCTTGGCGGGAAAGTATATTTATTGTTGGACAAGCCAACAGATAAAAAATAAATATGGTGTACGGTATGATATTAAATTTTTTACAAACATATTACAAAAATGCAGGTATCTAAAAAGAGTATTTAAAAGAGAAATCGAGCCTTCTACTAATAGTTAAATTTAAAAACATCAATAAAAAAGTCTATATTAATTATTAAAAGATGGAAAAATTATAGTTATAACAAATAAAAAAAATTTTAAAAAAAAGATAAACGGCACAACACCTTGTACAGCCCTCGAACGCCCTCTTCCCTCGCGATCTTCTGCAGGCAGTCAATCATTCCCGAGTAGCGACGGGATGCTGAGGAATGCTCGTACTGCAGGCAGAGACTGCAATTTACTTATTTATCCATTTATCTATTTAATTATCGTAGATGAAATTATTTCTAATAACTGAATTTAAAAAAAATACTTTAAAATATTTTAATTTAGATTTTCATTTGATTAAAGAGATATTCAAAATCACTAATAATAATACTTCAAATTAAATGTTAATTTAATTAGATCAATAATTAAATGCATTATTATTAATACTTCAGTTTAGATATTCATTTGAATAAATAATAATTCTATTCAAACAATTACTTCACAGCCACATCAACAATGACAAGATTAATATTGGCTGAGTGTTTAATTATGGGAACTATGCAGTTTGCATTGGAAAAAAACCCCAATGCCGAAAATAAATTTGGATGTCAATTCATACCACAAAAATTGTTTTCATCTAAAATAAAATCTTGTGCAGTAAGAAAAAAAAACGTTGTTTAGTGGAATAACACTCTTGAAATGAGTATAATATGGCAATTAATTTAAAATTAAAATAAAATAAATAAAATAATCTTAACCCCGCGAACCGTGTCTTGGTCATAAAGATCGGGTTCGTGACACACAAGCAACCGGCTCCCGAGAGGAAGGCACACGTGAAGGAGGAGAAGTGCTCGGCTGCCTGGGAAGGGGCCATGGAATGGGAAGAAGAGCGCGAAAGAGACAGCGAACGCATCCAGTGATAGCTGCAAGGATAACATTTTTTTCGTCAGAATAAATATCCAATGCAAAATAAGTATATCATGGCAAACAATATAATTCTTTCTCTTTTTCTTTCTTGCTCCCTAAAGAAATTACGGATATCGTCCATTCATTTTCATGCCATTTTTGGGCATTCCCGCAGGTAGATTATCCAGATTTCGACTGACAGATTCTTGATTTTACTCTCTCCAAACTCGCTTTCCAGGCTTCCAAGCGCCATACATCGCCCCATTTTTTCTAAGCAGGCAAAATTGGCATTTATTTCCGGGTTTGGGCAATAAATAAATAAATAAATACAAAATATTATACATACATTTGAAAGTAGGCGCCCCAGGAAACCGTAGCTCCGACAACATTCGGCGTCAGTCCTTGGTAAAGACCACGAATTCCTTGCGACGTTGTTATCTTAACAAAAATTAGAACTCTAAAAAAATCTAGAATCCGAAAAAAAATAAAGAAAAAAATCAGACTAAACAAGTAGTACTATTGTAAATTTACCCAAAGGAGCAAGAAATAGTATTAGTTTAATATATGGAAGGAAATATATAAACATCTGTTTAAATATAGTAAAAGAAACAAATCTATATTTCTGAATAACTATTTTAAATTTGCCTACTAAGTATGTTACCTTCTTAACGGCATCGAAATAGCTCGAGTACTGTGGCCGGATTGAGCTGCCTTCATTCGCTAAAGAAATGGTGAAGTTAAACATTCAATTAAATTATAAAAGTTGAAAGTATTAAAACATTTTAAATTAAAATACTTTTATACGTTAAAATTAAATTTATTACAAAGGAATATATTCAAGCAATAAGCCAAATTATTTTTCCCGAGTAAAATCATACAAACTGGAAGGAAAGCTAATTGTAAGAAAGTAGCGCTTCAATAACTTCATAAAAGAATGCAACATTGCTGGGCGGGGGCTTAAAATGCTAGTAATATAATTAGTATTCGTTATATCAAACCATAATGTTGATTAACAAAAAAGAACTAAATAATTAAATAAATAGATTATCGGAGAAATAAATAGGGGAAAAGAAATATATGAATGAAGAGAGTGAAGAAAAGGTCCCAACCAGAATATCGTATAATGAGCAGATCCATGGGATGGCAGACGACGGTGGAAGCGAGTCCGCCAGCAATGCCGCCTATCGCATACTCGTAGCGGGCGAGGAATGAAGGTGGCCGATGGCTGTCGGCCATCCTCTCAAGGGCCTTATAAAAATCTTTTGTTTTTTAAATATTAGTTTACATTTAAAAAGTAACTGCTAGATAACCGCGAGTTTTGAAGAAGAAGAAAATGCGAATAAAAAAGATGAAATATAAAAAACTATCAAAATTGAACATGCGGATATGAGGCAGCAATAGCTATTATAGCGAAATGGGGGAGATAACTCGACGCTACTAACCGGGCCGGAGTTCTGAAGGAAACTAAAAAGAACAACAAAAATAGAATGAAAGAAATGAGATTCTATGGCGCAGACTTACAGTTATAATCTTCTTTTTCTTCTACTTTTGCAGCAGAAAAAAAGAAATGAAACGCAGTGAATAGAACGAATAGTTAGTCATTGAACACCCAGTGTATCTGTAACAAATAAGCGTGCTAATATTTAAAAGAAAATAAATCTGGCATTCTGCTGCTATAACTACTCCACGATCAAGAAAATTGCACAAGAGTACCGAAAATCTTTCTCCCACTCATCGAAATTTCACAGGTGACCCGGCATTCTAGGACGCTTTTGGCATAGAAGAGCCCGATAATAAAAGGCCTTATATGAGAAAATCTCATGGAAAAGGATAAAAGAAAGAAGAGAATAACGTCAATAAAGTAAACATATATAAGATAAACTATAAGTGGCCAGCGCATGAAACAAAAATCCTTGTCTATAAATATTGGTCCGGTCTTAGATTGATGACAAACTTCCGTTCTCCCAGTTCAATTATGATAGTTTCTGGAGCGCATTAATTATTCGTCCTCTTTTCATACATATTTTGATTCTTTTCCTAAACCCTAGGGAATTTCTTCCTGAGCTGAGCTTTTTTTCTCTTTCTTCCTTTTCTAATTTCTTGTTCAGTACTTGCTCTCTCACTATCCGGCCTCGCATTGCCGTAGTCCCTCTCTGATAATTGGGGGCAATTACTCGCACCCCTCTTGTCTTTTGCCACACGCTCCGCCCTAACGTAGATTAATGCAAATGGGGAGATTCAGCCGGGGCAGTCCTCGAGCGGTATAGAAGGGATAGAGGAGTGTTGACCAGAAGAGAGAGAGAGAGAGAGAGAGATAGAGAGAGAGTGAGAGTGAGAGAGAGAGGGAGAGAGAGATTACAAGTGAGAGAGAGGGAGAGGGGAGAGAGAGATGAAAGAGAGAGAGGGAGGAATATTGAAGATGTACATACTTCATAAAAATGCCCGAGGGCTACTCGCCCTGTCCTAAGTAGCTTCAGGATTAATTCATCAAATAGAGAGAGAAAGAATTAGATTAGAGAGTGAGAGGTAGAGAGGTACAGAGAGAGAGACAGAGAGAGAGAGAGACAGACAGAGAGAGACAGAGAGAGAGACAGAGAAAGCGAAAGAGGGAAAGAGACAGAGAGAGAGTCAGATCCAATTGTACGACATTCACGGGCTCGCCAGAGCATCCGATGTGAAAGCTCTTCTTCCTCTTTTTTTTAACCCCTTCCTCTTTCGCTGTACTTTTTGTAAAGCCTGGAAGGAACTGTTTTATTGTTTCTCATCTCTCATCTCTTTCTCTTCATCTATATTTCTCTCTCTCTTTCACTATATGTTTCTCTAACCATTTCTCTCCCATCTCTATTTCTCTAGCTCTCTTTCACTATATGTTGCTCTAACAATTTCTCTCTCTCTCTCTCTTTACTCTTCCTCTCGTCTCTCTTTCAGTCCATGCGTGCTCTTTCTATTATTGCATATTCTTTTTAAAGTTTATTTGGCTATTATAGCAACATCGCCTTAATTCGAATGGAATTGAATTACTCTTTCTATTTCTATTTTCTGATTGCCCTTCTTCCCTTCAGAAATTCATGTAATAGAAGCAGTTCTCTGGCAAAGAATTCCGTTTTGTTCTATTTCGCCTTATTTTTTTTTCTCCAATTCTTGCTCACCTTCACATCTTTCATCTTTCTCGCTCGCACTCACTCTCTCTCGCTATCTCTCTTGTTCTTTCTCTCTATATTTATCCCTCAAATCGCTCTCGGCACCCTTCTCTCTCTCTCTCTCTTTCTCTCGTTCTCTCTCCCTCTCTCACATTGTTTCTCTCTCTCCCTCTCCTCATTTCCCGTACTTCGGGTGCATATGGACTCGCGTGTCGGAGGCTTCATCAGCTGGACCGCGTGAGTGTCTTCTGAGAGGAAGAAGCTCTAGGTGAAAGGGAGAAGCAGAGAGTAAGAAATGGACAGGGATAGAGAGTGAGAAAGATGAAAAGAGAGAGAACGCGCGCGCGAGGGAGAGAGAGAGGGTGCGAGAGAGAAAGAGCGCCTGAGAGAGAGGGAGAGTGTGTGAGAGACCGAGTGAGGAATATATAGATGGAAAGGAAGTGGGCAGCGGAGAGACCGAAGCACACGCGGAAACGAAGACACTACTGTCTGGGCAAGCCTTTCCTAAGCAGGCGTCTCCTCGTTCTCTCTCTCAGTCTCTTTCTCTCTATCCCTCTCTTCTCTCTTTCTTCCCTTCTCTCTCATTTCTCTCTCTTTCTCCCTCGCTATCTTCGTCTCTCTCTCTCCCTAGTAATGTCCCTCACCTCCTCTCCGCCATTCCCATGCATTTAATCACTCCTCCGCCAGCTTAATTCATCTCATTCCTCTTGCCCATTCTCTTCATTTCCATGTGCAATGAGCTCTTCAGCGAGAAGACACATGCGTCTTCGGTAAATTGTTGAAACCTATTCTCTTCCTCTGCCCTCTTATTCTCGCTCTCTCATGCTCTCTTTCTCTCTCTCTTTTCTCGCTCTCTCTCTATGTTTCTCTCTCTCGCTCCCTCTCTCTCTCTCTCTCTCTTCCTCTCTCTGTCTCTCTCATTCTCTCTCCCATTCTCTCTCTCTCTCTCTCTCTCTCTCTCTCTCTCTTCCTCTTTCTCTCTATCTCTATCTCCTATTTCAACTCACTCTCTCAGATCCTCTGCCCCCGTCTTCCTTATTCCATTGCTCTTCTTCTTTTGCAGCTCGTCTCCTCCCCCACACGGCTGCCAGTGTGCTCCTTAGAAATTCTGTTCTTTCTTTCTTTCTCTTTCTCTCTCTCTCTGTATCTCTCGCTATCTCTCTCTCTTTCTCTGTTTCTCTCTCTCTCTCTCTTTTCTTTGTATTTAAACTCTAAAAAATATCTCTATTTCGAGCATTTCGGTGTCTGCATCTCTACGCCTTCTAGCGTTTCTCTCTCTCTCGCTCTCCCTCTCGCACTCTCGCACTCTCTCTCTCTCTCCGTGTCGCTGTCTCGCTCTCTCGGTCGCTCTCTCTCTCTCACTCTGGCGGTGTCTATCTCTCTCTCGCTCTCTCTCTCTCTCCTCCCCGCCAGCTCCTCGAGCCGTCCTCTTGAATTTGTCCGATGCCACTATGCATCACATGCCCGCGGCAATGTTCGGGCCTTCCAGAAGCTTCTTCCTCTTCATGTAAATGTTCGCTTTTCTAGTTTTGTATACTTCCAATGTTCATCGTGCCAAAGTTCAAACAATCAATAGCTAGGCTCCCTTTCTTGCCCCCCTCAACTATTTTCTTCACATTAATTGCCCGGCACTCTATAACAATGCCCTACGGACTCCGAAACTGCACTAGTATTTTAGTAAAGTTGAGAAGCTACATGCTACATACATTCGTTTAGTTCGCTACTTCGCTACTACAGGAATAGTTCGGTCTGACGATGAAATGCGATGTCGAAAGTGTACGCATGCAAGTTTGCTGCTTTTCTACATGGAATGATAATTAGCCCACTCTCATGACTACGTAAAGTCTTTGCGAATGCTGAGATTTGGGCTTCTATCCTCGCAAGCAACTTCACATACCCTGGCTCTGTGTGCCTTTCGTGCCACCATTCCTTGTTCCGCGGAAATTCCCATGGGAGTTTCCGCGGGCTACTTGCCTTAGGGAAGATGGATGTTTACTTACATATACTTCCGGTATCATTATTAATTGTAGCATTCTATAAATACTTCTCAAATCAATCCACAACGAATATCTCATTTTCAGTTGATAAATGGCACTGATGTGACACGAACAGATTAATTTGCACTATTGACCCTTCTCTCTCTTACCTTTGACCGCATCTCCCCTATTTCCCAGTCCACAAACCGGAAGAATTTCATTCCTACACTTGTACATTTCACAAGTTTTCTTCGCCATACTCTCACACTTGGCATCTTCTTTTTTCTTGCTCAATCTGGCTCCCTTTTCTTCTCTCACTCTCTATCTCCATGTACTTCTGCCTCTCTCTCTCTCTCTCTCTCTTTCTCTTTCTGTGTTATCCATTATCCCTATTTTTAATCACATGCTCTTGCTTCTCTCACCTTTTCCAATACGTTTCCCTCGCTTTTCTCATACATTCCATCTCTATTCATCTTTCCCTACTCCCTCTCCCTCTCAGTCTCTCTCTCTCACCCACTTCCTTTTTCTATCTCTCTCATTCTCTCTCTCACTCACTCTCTCTCTCTTTCTCTCTCATCCTCTCCCTACCTTTTTCTACATTCTCCGTCTATACATGTACACACATCTCGTGTCCCACACCTTCATGGTCACTATTTCCTGAGGCAGCTCCAATGGGAAATAAATTGTTTTCGTCGACCTCTTCCTGGTCGTGGCATTGAATAACAAAGCTAGTAATTTTTGGTGTGTTGCGAAAGAGGTGCGATTCTACAATCGTTTATTTATTTATGCATAAATATAATAAATATCTAATCACCTCAAATAAATTAATTTCATGCTTCATTTTATCTGTTGACTGTCTTCGAATACTGTAAATTGTTGGCAGCCATATATACCTTGATTTGCAGCAAGCGATATCCCGATCATTGCCATATTTACATATCACAATCGGTCTTATTTCATGTCCTCGCGTTATCGTCCTGATCACCTCGCAAGCATTTTTTTTAAATAACTACGTTTATTTAAAAAAAAATCGTCTTACAATTAGCAGCACTAGAACAATAACTTCAAAATATTGCGTACTCATTCGCTATTTGCTTTCTTATCTGTTTGCTACTCTCATATGGAGTAAAGGACTACGAGTGAAAAAGTTAAAAGAGAGGGGAGCGGCGAAATTTGGCGACAATGGAGGAGGACAGAAGGATAATAAAAGGGGAAAAAGCTTTAAAAAAAAGAAGAAAAAGTAGGATGAAGATAAATATAATGAATAGAATACGCTGGCAGTGATAAAATGTAGGAAACCCGCGTAAAGATACGAAGATCGCGAGAGAGTGCAGAGAAAAAGAGAGCGTAGCAAACGAGGAATGAAAAGAATGGAAATGGAGTGAGAGAGAGAAAGGGAGAGAGCGCAGAGAATGAGAGAGGGAAAGAGAGAGAAGAGAGAGAGAGAGGAAGAGAGAGGGAGAGGAAGAGAGAGAGAGGAAGAGAGAGAGAGAGAGGAAGAGAGAGAGAGAGAGGGAGAGAGAGAGAGAGAGAGAAAGTCACATACCCATACATCATGGTGCGTCCGTTAGCTCGGCGCTTACATCGCCATGGGCCATTCCTCATGCCGGCGGGTGCCGCACCCTTTTTTTGCTTTTCTCTTTCTACTGCACCCTCTCTCTCTCTCTATCTCTGCTTCTCTCTGTCTCTCTTCTGTCTATCTCTATCTCTTTCTCTCTCTCTCATTTTCTCTCTCTTCTATCTCTCTCTCATTGCTTCCTAGTCTTACTTCCCTCGTTCGAATCCACGCCATTATGTTCTCCCATTACAAATCGGCCCGTCCCGGCTTCCAAGTCTTATTTCGCTTCGGGCCAAAGCTTCTTTTCTACCTTCTGGTTTCTTCCCCTCTCTCTCTTTCCCCTCTCTCACTACCTCAGTCTTTCTCTTCATCTTCCACGCACTCTCATACTTCCTCTCGCTCGCTCTCTCTCTCTCTCGCTCTCTCTCTCTCTATACCTCTCAATGTCGCTCCCTCCCTCTCTCTCCCATTTTGGGTTCGATGGCCCAGCAGCACCCAGAGCGAGAGAATGTCTCTATGGCAGCAGGCTTCTCCAAGTCACACGTGGCTACTTTTTTTCTCCACTAGAAGGAGAGACTTGAGAGCCATTTTTCTCTCTCGTAGAATACTTACATATATGTATGTCAAGACTATCTTGAATGTATCCTGTCATTTTAAGACTTAACGGTAACAAAGACTCGAGAAGTTGTGAGAATTACTTAAGGCGTCCTTCGTCGCTCACTCTCTGTCCCTTCCTTCTCCCCATTTCTATGTATCTCTTCCTCTCCATGTCTCGCACGCACAATCGTTCTTTTATCATCTCAGTTTTTTTCTATTTTTCTCTGTCTTTATATCCCTCCTGTTCTCTCTTCATTTTCTTCTCTCCTTTCTACTCTCTCTCTGTCTCTGTCTCTCTCCCTCTCTCTGTTTCTCTATCTGTTTCTCATTCTCTTTCGCTTGCGCTTTCCCTCTACTTTGTCTCGGTCTCGTCCTCTTTCTCTCTCTAATCTTCTTCCTCTTGCTCTCTCTACTCTTTTTCCTCTTTCTCTCTACTGTCCCTCTCTCAACCAATCTCGAACGGTGTCTGTGCTCTGCTTCCTTACAGCTTACAATGCCATCGTTGTTGTTGACCGCCCCATAGACAAAGCCTCTGGCTTGCTCTGGGTAGTTTATTTACGATGACACACTTTTTTCTATCTTTATCTCTCTCTCTATCTCTTTCTTTCTCTCTCGCTATCGCTCTCTCCATCCCCCCCCTCCCTTTCTCTCTCTCTCTCTCTCGCCCTTCCCTTCTCAGTACGCATGCTATTTTCATTGTTCGCCGTCTCTCAATTCGTATCTCAACTTTTTTCAACACCTTTCTCTATTTCTCTCTCTCTCTCTTTCTCTCTCTCTCTCTCTCCCTCTTCTTTAAATCTCTACCCCTTTCCTCTCTCCCTGTCTCCCTCGTTGCAGCCTCCTCTTCATAGAACTTTATCTCTCTCCGCTTGTTAGTGCCCTGCCAGGCACCAACTCGTGGCTCTTCACACTCGTATCTTTAGTTGGTACATACGTTTTTTTCTCTCTCACACCTCATATTTCTCTCTGCAACTTTACTATCTTTCACCTTCCCTTTCGCATGCTTCCCAGACTTGTCAGCCCCAAGATTTTGGAGGAGGGTGATCACCGAAAAAATTATAGGTGGTTTTCTAGATTATAGGTGGAATATAAATCACTGAGCTCCAAATGCAGCGATTTTGATAGTACCTTTTTCAGCTCTCTAATAAGTATAGTATATACATATGTATCTAAATTACTTTCTCGCACGCTCTCTTTCTCTGTCCCTCCCTGTCTCTATCTCTCTCTCTCTGTCTCTCACACTCTATCTCTCTATACTATCTCCATCTCCCTTCTCATTCTCTCTTCTGCTTCTATCTCTAATCGAACCAAGGATTCTTTAAATTTGCCAATTTTTTTCTATTTCACATTTTTTCATGTTTGCTTTCTGCTTGGCAACGGCCTAGTATTCTTGAGGAAGCGCCTTGATAAATGAATCATTGAGTTTTTCATCCTAGAGTAAAGCATCACCCTTGTTAACGTGACTCCATTTTTGAAAGCACTAGAAAATATTTATCATTTCCAGATCGTTCTCAGCTCTTTTCATGTAATCCATATCAGGGGTGCCTCAATATCGGTGCGGAACAATATTCTGTCTAATCAATAACGATTGCGAAGTAGTAGTGTTTATACCATTATTAATATTTAAAATGCATGTGCTCATACTATGTGAGTGTATAATTGCCGCGGCAATTTGAAATCCTAAAAAATTCACCGAAAAACTTTATTATATGAAATTTCAAATTTCCGCTGTCCATCGCCATCTTATACGAGCGTGCTCTTTTCACGCAGCGACTTTGTGCGGCCTGCGAAATAGCAAGCGAGAATGAGAGAATGCAGTCGCCGAGGGCAGGAGTGCACACAGAAAAAAAAATATTCGTGATATTTTATGAATTGAGATATGTACTAAATGTGGCTATTCGAAAGTGCATTCATTATTTTCAAGTCGCGATCTTATTGTTGGACGTTTTTCTCGTCCGTCTAAATACGACATGCGAAGCTCACTTGCTCTTTAAGAGAGCCTCTCCGTATGCCTCCAGTAGGGCCTGCCCCAGATCCAGATGTTGGATTTCGAGAGCGAAAACTTTGTCGGACATGACACTGGGCCCCAGTAACAAGATTAAATGACAAAATTTTTTTTTCAAAAAATATACATGCGTGAACAGTTAAAAGAATGGATGATATGTGATTTGATGTATCTCGCTTCAAAATCAACATTTTTCCATTTACTTTTTTTATTGGCATCCCGGTTGAATTCTAATCAAAAACTCTATTGATGTATTTGGTCAAATATTTTATTCTCATGTCGAAAAATTATTTTAAATATTTCAATTTCACCGTTGAATACCTTATACTCATTTAGTCCTGGGTTTTATATCTCAAAATGTAGAGCATTAAAAACTGTATAACATATATTCTTTTCGTTTAGTGTGTCCTACCCTAAAGGGGTTACAAATAGGCTCAAATTTGGGCAACTCGGATATGTTGGATTCAAGGAATGCGTGAAAACGAAGTTAAATTCTTGTTTTAACATAAAATAAACTACTTCATACGATTCAGCACGTTTTTCTTATCATAAAAGCTTTCCAACAAAATTTCATTAAAACATTTTTCTATGAAAAAAATGCATTTTTCGATTTTTCTCCCATAGTCAGAAAATGACCTCAAACTATTCGAATCGCTGTATTTTCAATGTTTTCAGCGAAAACAGAATGCGGATAGTACTGAACAATACGCGACAAAATTCTCTACAACATACATCATTTATATCCGAGTACAAGGTCCCTACGAATGGCAGTATTGATTTTCCTATGGCCGTCGCGCCAAAACTGACAGATCCTCGTTTTGCAAGTTTTGTGCAATCTACATGATTCCTACTTATACTATACATCATTCTTCTCCACGTATGGGAAATACTATACATCATTCTTCTCCACGTATGATGTATGGGAAAGTTGTTCGTCTGAGCGATAGCTATAGAATGGCATATAACATGTGGTGATATGTTCAATCAGCGAGATTAAACGGCTGCGGAAATGGCTTCCAAGAAAATTGACTTTTCAAAGATCCATAGGGAACTTTTCCGGCACTGGTATTAATGTACAGGACATGTTCTATCACCCACTATTTTCTGTTCAGATGGATTACCGGAAAAGTTCCCTATGGATCTTTGAAAAGTCAATTTTCTTGGAAGCCATTTCCGCAGCCGTTTAATCTCGCTGATTGAACATATCACCACATGTTATATGCCATTCTATAGCTATCGCTCAGACAAACAACTTTCCCATACATCACTTTATGATGAATAGCTTGTTTGATCTACTTTTTTTGGTTCGAATTTGTTGACCGCTTATTTGGCCTTGCCGTCAATTTACACTTTTTGGCGGATATATTTATTTCGATAGAGCGCCAAAATAGCTATCGATTGATAGGTCATTCTTTAAGATTGGTTTTGGCATTTTCCAGAAATGAATTTTGTATGGAATTTTGGTCCATTGGTTGTGCACGTCGAATGTCATGGGTCGCAGGTTCGAAGCCGCGCGCGTGCAAACCCTTTTGCGAGCTTTTACCACGTGAAATCTGCAAAACAAACATCGTTTCTGACCTTAGTGTGCTTCGTGGAGAAGAATGATGTATAGTATAAATAGGAATCATGTAGATTGCACAAAACTTGCAAAACGAGGATCTGTCAGTTTTGGCGCGACGGCCATAGGAAAATCAATACTGCCATTCGTAGGGACCTTGTACTCGGATATAAATGATGTATGTTGTAGAGAATTTTGTCGCGTATTGTTCAGTACTATCCGCATTCTGTTTTCGCTGAAAACATTGAAAATACAGCGATTCGAATAGTTTTAGGTCATTTTCTCACTATGGCAGAAAAATCGAAAAATGCATTTTTTTCATAGAAAAATGTTTTAATGAAATTTTGTTGGAAAGCTTTTATGATAAGAAAAACGTGCTGAATCGTATGAAGTAGTTTATTTTATGTCATAATAAGAATTTAACTTCGTTTTCACGCATTCCTTGAATCCAACATATCCGAGTTGCCCCAATTTGAGCCTATTTGTAACCCCTTTAGGGTAGGACACACTAAACGAAAAGAATATATGTTATACAGTTTTTAATGCTCTACATTTTGAGATATAAAACCCAGGACTAAATGAGTATAAGGTATTCAACGGTGAAATTGAAATATTTAAAATAATTTTTCGACATGAGAATAAAATATTTGACCAAATACATCAATAGAGTTTTTGATTAGAATTCAACCGGGATGCCAATAAAAAAAAGTAAATGGAAAAATGTTGATGTTAAAGAAAGTTATGGCGATGTACACATTTTCCTTACTTTTGCTTGCCCAGACAAGAAAAAAAATTTTATACCAAAATTGATCTACTAATCTTCTTTACAATGCATATGTGAACCCCTAATTAAATTTTGCATAACTGAATCAGAAAATTTTGCGCCGGGGCAGGCCTCCATTGAGGGCTGCTTGATCATTACAGAGAGGCTCTCTTAAACAAAAAGCGCATTGCCAAAGTGCGTCGGTGGTTTTCAGGCAGATATGTTGAGTATGAATCGCTGGGCTCTATCTGCACCGATTTTGCCAGCTCCTTTTCTTTCTAAATGTAGATGTCAACCTCTCTGTCTCTGTCTCTCGCTCTCTGACTCTTTCTGTCTCTAGCTCTCTTCCTCTCTCTCACCTCGCATATTAACTCACCTCATAAAAATTACCAAGTCTGCTTCGAATCGGCATACTTTTCTTGAGGAAGCGTTGCGATATGGTATGAATCCTCTTGGCAAGTCCTAAAAAGTATGTACTTGAGTTAATTTCTCTCGCATAATTTTCGCTATTATCATTGCTTAATATGCATTCACGAATATTCTATTTAAAAAAAGCTTCTATTTTTTTTAAGTCAGCAATTTAAAGAAGTCACTTCCACAATTATTTATATCCGATTATGCGTAACTATTATTTCTCTTTTTTAAGGCATTTTTTGCCGTCATTGAGCTTGAATTTAATCATTGTGCATATTTGTATAGCGGTTTTTTTGCCAGCGCTCCGAACGGTGGTTTTCGAGAGGACACTACATATGTATATGAGTCAGCGTCGCCCATGCTATTCGCTTTTTTTCTCTTTCCATCAGCATAATTCAATCTCTCCTCTGTTTAATCACTTCATCACGTGCATGATAAGCTCTTCTTTTCGAACTATCGTATTATTTATTTGTGCATTTTAAATGCCTTTTTCCTTTGTGAAATGTGGCATTTTATCAGCGATATTTGTCGCAGCTGCAGTTTCATCCAAGTGCCACTGGCTTTCTTGAGAATCTCTATTACTTTTTCTCTCTCTCCGTAGCTCTCCTTCACACGATCCACACGATCACTGATGAAATACACGAAGAACCATTCAAGCTAAAAAAAATTTTTATAGCTTATGAAATAAATTATAGACATATCGCTAGATTAAAAAAACAAAAAAAAAATTTCGAAGAGACATGTGGATTTCGCGGTGCTTTTTCCGATAAAATGGCGTTATCGCGGAGCGGAAATGATCGTTAGTTGTTTGAAAGTTGGACTAATGTAAATGCATACTTATGTACTTACAATTAGCCTCCATATATGCCTTTTAGTAGACATATTTCAGTTTTTTTTTGTGCGGCTGCTTTGAAGTATTACTCTACTCTTGAATTGCTACACGTCTTCTGTTCTTCTGTCGCGTAGCTCTCATTCTCTGAAATGACCCCTCTAAATTCACCTGGCTGCTTCAAGAAGTTCACAACATTGAATTATGCACACCTAGAATATTTGATCTTTAGCTTTCCTTTTCGCGCCTGTTCTATAGCTTCCTAGTCCTCGCCGAACGAGAGAGACATTCGACCAGAGAACCTTCGAACAAGAAGAAAGTAATTATAGTGTCTGGATGGCTGTGTGGAAGGCTTTTGAAATGGAAGTGGAGAACCGCCACGGCGTCAAAAACGCAGAGCGATTTAGCGATTTGCTGGAATGTAGCAACATTTGTAGCTGTTTGCCTGTTCTTTCTTGCTTTCTTCTCCTTTTTCTTCTTTTTCTTCTTCTGATCTTGCTCTCTTCTTCGTCACCGAGTGCGGAAGTCGAGAGGAGGAAAGCGCGTAATTGTCTCGCGCGCTCCTCTTTTGCCCCCTAGCCTTTTTGATGACCTCGCGCATTCTCTCTCTCTCTCTCTCGCTCTCTCTTTCTCTCTCTTTCTCTTTTTCTCGCTCTCTCTCTCTTTCTCTCTCTCTCTCTTTCTCTCTCTCTCATTCTCTCATTCTCTCTCTCGCTCTTTCGCTCTCTCTCTCATTCTCTCTCTCTCTCTCTTCCAGAAGCGTCGTCGGCTCGTCAGAGTGTCAGGAGCCGACAGAAAAGCAAGAGAAGAAAAGCCCCCCGGCTAGGGGTTGAGGACAGGATGCCCCATTCCCCTGTCACCCCCTTTCTCTCTTGGGGGGCACTCTCTCTGTCTCTCATTCTCTCTCTATCTCTCTATCTCTCCTTTATATATCTCTCTCTTTTCTCTCGCTCTCTATCTCTCTCTTTCTCTTGCTCTCTCTATCTTTCTCGCGCTATCTCTCTCTCTCTCTTTCTCTCTCTCGCCCTCTTACTGGGGTGGAAGAAGGACCTCCAAAGCAGAGAACGCAGCCGACGATGGAAGCACGGAGCGGTATGACGACAACGGCGCCCTCCCGGTTGACCCTCCAAATTGCGCGCTCTTGGCAAGTGATGGAGGTGAACGATTACGGGAAGCAAGAGAGAGATAGAGGAGATGGAGTGAAAGAGAGGGTCAGAATGAAAGGAAGAGGAAGAGAGAGAAAGGTAGCGAGAGAGAGAGAGAGAGAGGGAGAGAGGGAGGGAGAGATTAAAAACCAGGCGAAATAGAAAGGGCGTATGATGAAAAAAAACCAGCGAGACATTGACAAATGGGAGGTAGATGAGATTGAGAGGGAAGAGAGCACGGCGGAGAAAGAGAGCACAGAGAAGCAGAAGGAAAGAGAAAGCCTAACCCGACATCCCCATGCATACATCTTCTAAATCGGATTCCACCGGTTCTTTGCTCTTCTTTCGTGCACAATTGAATTGTCTTGCTCCCTTTCTCTCTCTCTCTCCATCTCTCTCGTTCTCTCTCTATTTCCCTCTCTCTTTCTCTCTCTCTCTTTCACCAATCCCCCAAAGGGCAGGCGCCCTCGACTAACTCTAGAGAGCCTGAGAGAATTCTGGTGCTGAGACACCTTCTGTTAGTGGAGGCTAGCAGGAGGCCCTCTTTATTCTCGAAACCGTTCAGCGAGGGAGTAAACAGCATTCTCACCTGTTTACCCTCCGGTGAACGGTTGTTTTGTCCCTCTCTCTCATTGCGCCGTTCTCGCCATACAAGCTTCCTCGTATACCGTTCTCGTCATTTCGCCGTCTTCTGCCTCGATCTTCATCATTCAAAAGAAATATCACATTTTCCCTGTAATGTCGAATGGAGATCTTGGGCTCACAGCACGTCTTTTGTCTTTACTTGCGCTCTCTCTCTCTCTTTCTCTCTCTCTCTCTCTCTTCATTCTCTCTCTCTCTCTCTGTCTCGGTTTACATTTCTTTTCTTCTCTCCCCTTTTCTTCTCCCTCACCCTCTCACCCCTCCCTCTAGCTTCTCCTCACTTTCGCCATCGTCTCCATTTCCATCTCGGCGCGCTAATTCGTACCATAATCCCCCCTCTGGCGGTCTCTTATCCGGGCATCCCGGCTGCTGCTTCTCCTTGAGAGAGAGAGAGAGAGAGAAAAAGAGGAGAGAGAGAAAGAGAGAGAGAGAGGGAGAGAGAAGGCAGAGAGGGCGAAAGACAGGAGGGAGTGGAAAAAGCGTGTGGCTCGTAGGCAAGAATAGGGTCAATTTGCCCCAAGGCGTAGAGGGCCCCGCAATGGGGTGTAGCGAGATGAGGAGCGGGGACTCAATGAAAGGGATGAAGTGATAGAGGGCAAGGCAGACAGAGGGAGATAGAGAACATATAGAGAGTATCAAGAGAGAGAGAGAGAGAGAGAGAGAGAGAGAGAGAGAAACGAGGGAGAGAGAGTATTGAGAACGAGGAACAAGTATCCGTGTACGGATGAGATATCTAAAAGGGGTGGTTGGGTAGGATTAGAGCAGTAGTCTCAACGGGGAGGGGGGGGGGGGTCTGGCTACTCTGGCTCTCTCTCTGTCTCTCTTTCTCTCTCTCTCTCTCTATATCTCTCTCTTTGTTTCTCTTTCTCTCTCTGTATCTCTCGTCCTCTCTCTCTCTATCGTTCTCTCTCTCTCACATCCTGCTCTGCTCCTTTGATCTCTTCCTTCCTCTTTGCCCCCTTTGCGACATCCGATAGCAGCGACAGAAGCGGTGCACATTTTCACCCCCATTCATCATCTCCTTCAATTCGAGACTTTCCCTCTCGCTGTCTTATTCTCTCTCTCTCTCTCTCTCTGTCTCTCTCTCACTCTCTCTTTCATTCTCTCTCACTCTCTCAGTTTCTCTCTTACTCTCCATCTCTCGCTCTCTCTCTCTGCAGTTCCGTCATCTATTCATTCGTGTGCAACCGCGCCTCAATGTCCATTTGGTTTCCCCTCAATTGACCACTAACAAGCAGATCCAACCGTCTAAATAATACGCAGTGAATTATGACTTTAGTTCTCCTTGAGCATGAATTACTGGACACAAGAAAACTTTTTTTTTTGTAATATCATTGAACTTTCAAAGCATTTTTTTACTTCGAAATTATAATCCATTTATTTCTTTTTTTATTCTCACCATCAGCTAATCACTTAGTTGCATAATAGCGCATGAAATAGAAGACAAACACGTGCGATCAAAAATACCGTGGTTTTCTCTCTCTGGATTTTTTTCATATATTGCAGCTAAATGATTCCTTCGAACGCGAACGAGAACGCTTTGGCGATTCTAGAACTGTTATTTGATGATCATTTGTTATACTTTTTTCTAATATTCTTGCAAATCTGATTTTTGTTTCCAAACGGGATTAACCCAAAGGATTAGCCCCATTTTGGTCAAAGATTTTCGATCCTTCAAGGTCAAATGTCAAAATAATCAATGGCATTTCCAAACATTAAGACTTAAAATAAACGAAAATCAACAAACAAGTCTTGCCTCATTTCCCTATGAAATTGATCTATAAATAGTCGGCAATGTAAATTACATCTATTTTCCTTCTCCTTCGTTCTTTCTTTCTCTCTGCTCTCTCTTTCTCACAAATTCATTTCTTATCTCTCTCTTCCGCTGCCTTTGCTGCTATGCGACAATCTAATGCATTTTTTTGTAAATTTCATTTCTCTTTCTATCTCCTTTGTTTTCATCTCTTCTCCTTTTTAAATCACACTCTCCCTTCTCCCTTCACGTTTACGCTCGCTCTCTCTCTCTCTCTCTCTCTCTCTCCTCTTTTTATCTCATCACACTGTACTTGCCGTTATCTCTCTCCCTCTCGTGCTCTCTCTCCATCTCTCTGAATTCACATCTTCGAAGCTGTCACCAGTGTTTTGTATATCATGTTGAAGATAATGACAGCTCTGGCTCGAGTCAGGCCATCGGCCTAATGAGAGAGAGGGAGAGAGAGAGAGACTCAGAGGAAAAATGAACGAGAGCGAGATAGAGACAGAGCGAGAGAGACATAGAGAGAGATCTAACTTAGAAAACGAAAAGGATGAGAGAGTTAGAGAAACAGTGAAAAAGTGAATGAAAGTGATCAAAAATACTCTGATGGAGAATCAAGCTGACACATTTTTCATCTAGCCAAGGGCGGCTCGTGTTTCAAAGAGAAGACAATCTAGAAATGACATCTCCTGCCCGCTCTTCTATCTTCATCTTTCTCTCTTACTCTCTCCATTTCGTTCTCCCTCACTTACACAACCTCTTCTCTCTTTCTCTCTCTCTTTCCCTCCTTCACTCTCCCAATCGTTCCTTTATAGTTAGCTAGATTAGTCGCGTTTCACCCGTTGAAGCCGAGACCCATTACTCGAACATTATCACGAATCGTTTCAATGACTTTCGGTAAATACATATGTACATATTTGGGTATTTTTCTTAAAGAACTTGCATTTATTGAATTTGAATTCATTTTGTGTTTTACTGTGGAACCAAGTAGTGCGCAACACCGATCGCTTAACAAATTCTTTTCTTTTTCATATATGTACCTAATAATAGCGCGAAAACAACGGTTACTGTTTACTTGTGAAAAAGAGGAACGGGAGCCAGAGAAGAGCAAATAACTGTGTGACAAAAGGGATTCTTGCTGATTTAGAGAAAGAGCGTGAGAAAAAGAGAGAGAGAGAGAGAGAGAGAGAGAGAGAGGCAGAGACTGTATGTGTTTGTGAGATAGAGAGAGAGAGAGAGAGAGTGAGAGAGAAGCAGAATCGAATAAGCTGTTCACTATTTTGCCAGTTATGCATGAGTGACGTCGATGTGAAGTCATGAACGTTGAAAACAAAAGGAAATGAGAGGCCTAACAATAAGAGTATTGTATTTCATGTATACAATTTCTTTTTAAGCTAATAGTTTTTCCAGATTATTTTCTTCCGTGAATAAAATGCCGTGATCCCTTAAAATTCGCATTGACGTAACCAACAACTGTTTGCTCTCTTCTATGCGACCTCACAACGTCTAGATTTCTCTTTGAAGATAAAAAGCCAAAATGTCGCTGACTACCTTCTCGTAACATGAAAATGCTCCTTCCCGTGTGCACTCCACATGTTTGCTGACCTTCTCTTCATGTATATAGTTTTTGGCTTCCAGTCCCTCAGCCATCACTCTCTCTCTTTCTCTGACTTCATCTCTTTCTTTCTCGTTTTCTCTCACTCTCTTGTCTTCCTCTTTTTCGTTCTCTCTCTCTCTCAAATGTCTCTAACCTATCTATCCCATCTCTCTTACCTCGCTCACCTTAAATTTTTCGTTTTCGCACACGCCAAACTCTCGCCATGAGACCCTCCAAGCTCGTTGTCGCAAACGCTGTTTTTCTCCTTTGTAAATCTCATTCACTATTTCCCTTCATTCTCTCGTTCTCTCGATTTCAAACAATCTACTGCTATCTCTCTCTCTCTGTCTGTCTGTCTCTCTCTCTTTCTTGTCTTGTCGGTCGTTTCACTACCTCTTTCTCTCTTGTTTCTCTCTCGTTTCCCACACACTCTCTTGTTCTCTCTTTCTCTCTCTGTTTCTCTCTCTCTCTCTCTCTCTCTCTCTCTCTCTCTCTTCAGGGGTGCTCTCATCTTGTCTTCCACTCTCTCTCATCTTCTCTCATCTCTCTCTCGCTCTCCGACACCTGTCAAATGCCGCCGCTGCCCGCCCGAAGCTGTCGCGGATGAAACGGCGGAAAGTGTCAAATGGTTTGTACTTTTTTTAACTATTTAATTTTTTAATAAATGTTGGTTTTTTAATCATATCTTGGTTAAAAATATATAGCATATAGTGTAAAACGGTTAGAAAACCACCTGACATTACTTTATAAAAAGTAGTCTGCAGATAGCAGAAATATTTGCACCAAGGCTCATCTCATGAATATTTCAACGCTTAAACATGTGCAGCGAAGCGGCGTTGCATGCAAAATTGACCGTTTTTCTGAAGGTGTCTGAGAAAGAGTAAAGGATGAGGAAGTGGGTGATTTGAAGAAAAAGTGAAAGGCAGAAGAGATGGGAACGACAGAGAGATGGAGAGAGAGAGGGAGAGAGAGGAGAGAAAGAAACGAGAGAAATAAAGAAAAATAGAGATAGGGAGAAAAGAAGAGAACATGAGAAAAGCTCACTCTCACTTACCCCAGCCTCTTGCAGAGCAAGTCGTGTTTATTTACACAATTGGTTTACTGGACTACCAGTCGCGGTCCGGGGAAGGAAGACCAGAGAGGGGAATAGAGAGAAAGAGATAGAAAGAAAGAAAGAGAAGTAGAGAGAGTTAAAGAGAGAGAGATAAAGAGAGAGAGAAATAGAGAGAGAGAAAGAGAGAGAAATAGAGAGAGAGAAAGAGAGAGAGAGAGAGAGAGAGAGAGAGAAAGAAAGAGAGAGAGAGAGAAAGAGAGAGAGAGAAAGAGAGGGAGAGAAAGAGAGAAAGAGAGAGAAGGAGAGAGAAAAGTAGAGAGAAACAGAGAGGTGCAGAGATGATGATGATGTAGAAATAGTGACAACATGGTGAGGCACCAAGAAGTCTTCAAAAATATTGTTTGGCAAACTTTTTTCAAGAACCATCGTTAGGCTCCATTTACTTCCGGGATTCTGTGAAATTTAATTTATTTTGCGATGTGCCACAACACGGAAATGCTTGTTATTTTGACCGTTGTCGGTCTCGAGGGAGCTGAAGTTACGTAAATTTGCAAATTGTACATTTTCGGCACAGAAGCTCGTCCTGCTCAAAATCGAATTCTACTTATGCACATGAATAATAAAATGTGTGCCTGGTCGTGAGAAAGGGTTTGATGAAACATTCCCAGAGAACGCGAGAGACAATTGAATAACAAGAGGGGATTATAGAGAGAAAGAGAGAGAGATAGAGAAAGAGAGAGTGAGGAAGGTGAGAGAGGGGCGCGAGTGAACTGACAATGAGTATCAGAGAAACAGAGAAGTTGGACTGAATTCTTAATCGATCCTTTCTCACGGCACATGTGTCCGCATATTTTAAACAATAGGAAGTACAAATGTATGTACCTGCATATTTCAATGGTCTGTGCACTTTGAAGAATGTCAATAAAAAGTTTATTTATTTAATTTATATACATATGTATGCGTTGCATGCTTTCGAAAGAGCCAAGAAAGTAAACAAAAATTAGGCACGAATATTTTCTGGAAAATTTTTAAATAATAAATTAGTTCCGAAAAATAATATTATTTTTGCGGATCCGGTGGTTTCGCGTCGGCAATCTTCTATAAGTTGCCAGAGATTTGCCGAACAAGATGTTATGAACCCCGTTTTATCCAATTTGTTTTATTGTAATCCTGAAAATGCTTTCAAGCTGCCACTAAAAAAAAGAGCAAAATAATTTCTCACCACAGGTGTGCCAACGGCGTGAGCAACATGTGCGAGCGTCCGAGCTACGGGACGGAGAGAACGCTTCCGGTGGCAGTGGCTACCGTATCCAGGCATTCGCTGCGGGACCCGCTGGCCTGTTTCTCCTTCTTCTCGCAATAACGGATGTGACGACTGCGCGAGAGCGCAACACGGGCATTGCCCGGTACGCCGCAGAGGTGATATTATCAAACATTCTTGCCATTAATTCCACTTTTTCTCTCTAGTCTCTTTCTCTCTTTCTCTTTCTCTCTCTTGTCTCTTTCTCCCTCGTTCTTTTTCTCTCTCGTCTCTTGCCCTCTCTCTCTCTCGCTCTATCTCTTGCTCACTCTCCTCTCATCTCTGTTCAGGATCCAAACTCCCGCTTCGTCTGCGAGGGCACGCTAGCCGAGTACGCGGCATGCCAGTGCAACGAGGACGACGGAGAGGTTATTAATTCATTCTTGTCTTTTTTTAACAATTTTAAATATCTAGACTTTTTTTACAAAATGTTTTAATTAATAAACTTAAGCAATTCTTTTTTTTGTAATCACTCCATATCTCTTTTTTTAAATTTGGCTTTGTTTGCTCAAAATACCTGTACGGTAAGCTAAAAAAAGGATTATTTGTCAGGTCGCCTGCATCAATGCTCAGTTCGTCGACACGAACGTCTTTATGACTCTGCCAAGTTTCTATCGGTAGGTCAAGAATATGTTTTGATCTATTTAAAATATTTTTAATCTTTAATATATTTCTTACAACAAATTTAGAAAAAAAATATATCTATTCTACTTCATTTTTTGACTATGTTCTTTCAGATACCTCAAGAAGATCACCTTCCACGGCAACAACTTCCAAGTATAACTTTTTCGTTATATGTATATATATATACATATATGTATATATATTTGAATACATTTTTTGTTGTCAATATGTTTATTATTACTCTCTAGTAATTAGAGTTATTTGGCATTCTATTTTTTTATAAGTTCGATTTGAATTCAGGACTTGCCCACCGGCTCTCTGTTCGGTGCTTCCTCTGCTTACAGCGGCCTTGACACGCTGAACATTTCCGCAAATTATATCGTCAATCTCAACTCAAACGCGCTAGAGGTTAGCGATTAGTCAAATTAATGTTAAAATCATGAATTTTAGTCAACATTTCTAGCTCTCCATTTATAGCAAAATTCCCATATTATCCGGAATCAACTTACTAAACTCAACGATTGTGTGTGGTGGTTTTGTTGGAATGCACATTGACTTATATTTGCCGATCGGGTAGTTGCTGCTTTCCTGATTGAATGACTTCTCTGTACAAAAAAAAATTACAATTTCAATTAAAATTTGCATAAATACATAACTAATTCCAGGGCCTCCGAAGTCTGCGCGTCCTCGACCTGAGCAACAACGAGATCGTGCTGAAGGATGCTGACCTCGCCTTTCTCACGCACACCCCCGCCCTCGAGGAAGTCAGTCACATTGGATCTAACGAAAGAAAGCGAGCATTCCGCGGTCACAATTGCGGTCCTAATACTTTTTCTCATTTATATTTAAAGATAACGGAATTAATTCTTCTGCTATTTCATTATCGATTTAGCCTATGTTTTACTAGTTTGCTACTTAAATTAAAGTATCCTGAGAACAAATATTTTAGGCACTTCCGCGGCAGCATGAATTTTGATTGCGTGATGCCTAAATTATCTTGGCCTACCAATACTGGAAATGATTCTTAAAGTAGTATTCGAATTTCTCCCTGCTCGTCTTTCCAGCTCTTTCTCCGGCGCGCCTTCACGTCCACGATCAATCGAACCGTCCAATTCGACTACATGATGCGCATGTTTGAACGGGCAAAGCTCGAAAAGCTTCAGGCACACTTTTTTTCCTTTTTTTCCCACTTAAAAAAATTATTCCGTACATAATTGTTATTGATAATTACGTACATAATGCATTTATGATCATTTTCATAGCATCATGTTTGTGTTTGTTTGATTAGTACCCGGCAGTTTGGAGTCGCACTAACCAAATATCTTCTGCAGAATTTCTGCTGATGCGATCGCATTGCCTTATGACTTCTTTTATTACTGAAATATTCTTATTACTTAACTTACCATATCACTTCACACATTTTTACCGCTTTCTTTATCGCTTCCTCCACCTGCCCTCTTTCTTCCCTTCAGGTCCTCGACCTCTCCTACAACTTCTTCTCTTCTCTGCCCTACGATTTGGCTTGCCCGTTCCCTTCGTTGACTCGCCTCGACCTCCGCCAGAACTTCCTGAAGACCTTCGCCGTCAACGCGAGCTGCCTGACCGGGCTAAGGACGATCGACTTGAGCAGGTGCTTTTCAGGGCTGAGGACGCTACCAATCATTATAAAATAGTTAATCTTTGCTATTCTTATTTTCTGTGCGGTTTATGAATAATATATGAAAGAGCTGTAAATATCTGCAATTTTTTTTGCAACAAGAAAGCATAATGGTGAAAGAAATAAAATAGAATGCAGATGACACAAATAAATATGTAATAAGCAATAACAGTTTAAATAAATATAAATAAAGTAAAGTATTTTCCCCTGAAACAGGAACCAGATCCACCAGCTGTCGCCGTCCTTCCGCCTGCTCGCTGGCCAACTTCAGCCGCAGTCGCTCGTGCTGCGCAACGCGTTCCACTGCGACTGCAAGGCCGTCGACTACATCATGTGGCTGCGCTCCACCAATGTGGTCAGCTAATCAATACATTTAATTCATGGTTTATTTAATTAATTATTTAATTAATTGTTCATGTAATAATTTATTTAATTTGTTTATTTAGTATTAATACTTAATAAAAGTAAGTAAACTATTTCTGCTCAAATGCCTCTTTACTTTATGAGTCGATACGTGTGAATGCCTTAATTAATAATCTTTTTTTTTAAGACTTCGAGAACAATTACTGTGGAAAATGAGAAACGAGAAATGAGTATTAAAAACGAATGGCAGGTGCGCGAGAAGTCGTCGTTGATCTGCGAGCGGGCGTCTCCGCGCGAGTTGGCGGGGGCGCGCGTGGCCGAAGTGCCGGTGTCGCAGCTCGACTGCTCGGTCGACTTGTTCGGCCCGTCCATCGCCGCGGGCAGAAGCGGAAGCGTCGCTGTTATGGCCGCCGTTTTCTGGATGGCGCAGCTGATATGACGACAGAAAATATTAATTTGAATTTACCGCCAAATCAAAGGCTTCGAAATATCTATTTTCGTCACTGCAAACTATTTCCGTTTACGACCAACGCATTGATCTGAATAAGCTCATATTTGCATTGTTGCAATGAAATATTGCTTGCTAAAGTATATGCATTCACATTATTCAGTATTATAAGAGCACAAGAGAAATATTCATTTATACGGGATGCGAATTATGTTTTGTTAAATCTTAAATTTTTCTATTTTCGATAGTTACTTTTTCACTTGATTCTCACAGCTTCATTGCCGCTCTCAAATTACTTCGTTTTGAAGTTTCGTTTACTTTTTCAAGTTATTCTCGTTGTTGTGTCATGTCTACCGGTTGCTGTATGCGCAAAAAGTCTTTTTTGTTTGTTTTGTTTTTAATATGCCAGTCAATGGAGCCTTATTACTGATTTGTATTTTCATCGTGGGAGATTTTATGCATTCTATATATCATAAAGAAACGCATTTATTTTAGCTTTCTTTTTTAATGCTTGGCAATCAGTATTGAATAAATGTTTCGATAATGAGCTAGTTTCTGAAATATGGAATCAAGGCAAGCGTTCATGTAACAAAACGCAACGACTCACATTTTCCTTTCTCTTTGACACGCGCGACTAAACCGCGAGGATTTAGTGGAACAGCTAATGGAAATATTTCAACTCACAAAAAAAGTTGAATAGTTACTAATAATTGGCCAGCGTGCACCTCTGATTGAGAACGGAGAAAGCGGGAGAGGGAGAGAGTGAGGAGAGAGACAGATAAGGCGGGAGGGAGAGTTCAAGTGTTAATATGTTGACACAAAGTGAGTTGAATTACTTCCACCGGCTGCTCCACCTGGTGGATTGCACGCTCATGTCAAATATTTTTATATGCATTTTTTAAAATAAATATTGGTATATATTTTATTATATTATTCCTCCAGACAACTCGAGAAACAATCGAATAGCAAGAGGGAATTATTGAGAGATGAGAGAGGAGCGAGAGTGAACTCTTTTCTCTCCATCTCTCTACTATTTTCTCCTTCTTTCTGCCTCCCTATTCTCATCTTTCTTTCCATCTTCCTATGTCTCCATATCTTCCTCTTCATCTCATTTAATATGTACTCTTTCTCTCTCTCTCTCTTTCATTCTGCCTCTCATTCTATGTCTCTACAGAGAAAGACAGAGAAAAGAAAAACTAGAAAGAAATAGAGATAAAACGAGAGAGAAAGAGATAAAGAAAGGGAAAGAGAAATAAAAAAGAGAAAGAGAGAGAGAGAAAGAGAGAGAGATAGAGAGAGAGATAGAGAGAGAGAGAGAGAGAGAGTGAGAGGCGATTCCGTATCCTCAGTTCACCGGCGGCCCACTTCTCACTTCGATGGTAACGAGCGACTACGGCAAAAATAGTACAATCGCGCTCAACATTGCGCAGGTGGTTTAGTTAACTCTCACAAGAATAAATCTCTTCTGATTTCGAAACCGCCTTGATTTCAGAAAGAGTATTATTTTATTTCTTGCATTTATTCGAATAAAACCCACCATGGCCATGTCTGAAAATGCATTCGTATACCAATAAAAATAGATTTTTTTTATTTTAAGACATATTTTAAATTACTTCGCCATGTCACGCTTGAATTACGCTTGAATTCTAACAGCTTCATTTATGCACTCAAATTGATTCGAGAATGAGCTGGGAATCTGAGAAAGAAGGATGCGAAGGGTGGAAACCTCCAACAAATCTCGGGCGAATTATACATAGGATAAATGTGGTGGCGAAACCACCGGATCAAAAATAAAAATTCGGAGCAAATATGTATATATCTGCAAAAAAAACAGTAATACAGAAAATATTCACATCCGATTTTTTTTGCTTTCTTGGCATGCAAAGCACACATAAACTCATTAAAGTAAACTGTTAATAATACCCTACAAAGTTCTAATATGTGAATAGACCGCTTCACACGGTTGCATGAGCCATTTTGTGTGAGAACGCGAGAGTTAAGGAACTTATTTATATGAGAATACATGTGCCCAATTGTTGTCTACTAGCATTTCTCAAGCTTCCTTGGTAAACATTTGAACTAACGTTTCAATTCAATAACTGTGCTGTACATGCGTATTCATTTCAAAGACAATATTACCAAATTTATTCTCGCCTTTCTCTCACTCGCAAACAATTAAAATACTCTGAAAAAGTCAATTACAAACACCTTTAGTTCGAGATTTTGTAGGGGAGCGGGTGGAAGTAATTTAACTCCTTGTAGGAGTGATCCAACTATTAATTTCTGAATTGTCGAAAACATGTTCAAGTGTTCCTTTTATTTTGTGAACCCATTTTTCTCTCGCCTTTTTCTCACTCTCAAACATTAAAAATACTCTGAAAAGCAATGGCGCTCATTTACAAACACGCTATCTTCTTTTATTAATGGTTAATTTAACTACCGGCACTTTACAGGTGATAATTTGTCTCCCTGTTGTAAGCTCCTTCTCCGACGCACCTAAATGTCCACGATCAATGGTTAATTTAACAGAAGTTACAATTTAGCACACTAATGGTAAGTGATTGATTGTCACAAATTTTTATGCAATAATTTTAGTACACTACTTGATGGGGGTAATAAAGACAACTCCTGTGTGCTATTGCATTCATAAAGCAAGTATACCATTAATATTATTAAACAAAAAAAATAATTTTTTTTCCCGAAACATTTACTTATTTAAATAAACAATTGTAAGTTATAAAGATAAATACATATAATAGAGAGATAGGTAGAGATTACGAGTGAAAGAAAGAGAGAGATGGGGAGGGAGGTAGAGATAAGGAAAGAGAGACTGCCAGAATGAGAGAGAAAAAGGAGAGAGGAAGGAAGATTGTATTGGTTTTCTCTTCTTCGTGTTTATTTTTGAACTAGGTAGTTAAAAATTCCATTGTCTTTGGATCAGCGGATAAGAATGTCTTAAACCTCTGACTTAAAATCAAATACGTATCTTATTCTGCCCGGTTTCGTTACCATTCTCTTGTATATACTTTTCTTCGTTGTATTGCGAGATCTCCTTGGATCTCATTCGGCCAACAACAGGAGGACAATGCAGAAGGTTCTCGATTGCACGACTGGCTCGCTTTAGCATATCACACATTCAAAGTGATTTTGGTCCCGAAGCGATCAATTTTGTTAGGAATTCAAATAGTACAAAGTAATAGTATCAAGGTTTCGGTTGAGCGTTCCAAACTTTGTATTCCATGTTAAGAGTGAACGCCCACAGATTTTTTTTATTCATGTATCTAAATTTTTAATGTCGGAAGTCAAACATGCCTTGCAACGTGATATTATATTTTAAAAATACAATACTTTAAAAATTAGTTACTGGCAGTTTTCACGGACCGATGCAGATTAAGACTGGGATCATTCACTGCCATTTGGTGATAGAAATAGCTATTTGCATTTAAATGAGATTCCTTGGCGCGTTTTCGATCACTGCCGTCATTTCGATCGATTCGCTCGCGTTCAACATCATCATCTATGAAATAAATAACTCGAAAATCCAGAGACTATCGTTTGAACTTGCAATCTGTAAATTTCTAAAACCTTTTTCGGCCTTTTCATAATCCGAAAAAATATTTCGTATACTCAAAAAAAAAATGTTTAAAATATTTATTAGAACAATGTTCTCGTTCACAAATGTCGACCAATTAATAAAGATTCTATTCACTTTTAATCTGCCGGCACTTTAGAATTTGTCTGCCCGTTTTAATCCCTTCTCCGGCGCGCCTTCATGACCACGATCCATCGAAATTTCCAATTCGACTGCACGATGCGCACCATCGAACACACTAGCTCAAGAAGCATCAGGTATGCATCTATTTTTTATTACCTTTAAAAAATATTCCGTTCATAATTTTTTCTTACAATATACATTGTCTCTGCTCATCTTCGATGCGTTTTGTGTGAATTACAATGTATTACACTTCATTGTTTTTTTTGCTTTAAGTTTCTCCTTGTTTTATATTTCCGTCTGTGGACTATTTGGAGAGATCGAAAGACTTGAATGCATTTACCTCTTATCTTCTGTCTTCAGTCTTCGGCTGCCTTGACACAAATGAATGGGTAAATTAATGAATTCCTCAAATTCTGTTTGAACTCAAATTGAAGTAGATTTCTTGCATTTTACAGGTAGCCCAGTTTTTTTTAGACCTTCTTCCACCTACAGTTGCCTTAAAATGCTGAAAATGACGCGCGCTGAGTACCTCAGCCGCATACCGAGCGATGCATGTCCCTTCGAATGGCCGCATCTATTAGAGGGGGTAACAAAAAGTTTAATTAGTAAATATGACGAAACCTTTTTTTATTTTATTACTGTGCATGGTCAGAAGAATGCCATAAGAAAATAGAAAAAAAGTAGAAGAAAGTGACCTTGTTAAGGATGACGATGTTGAATGCAAGAGACGCTATCAAAATGACGGCAGCGACCAAAATGTCACATTTCAATAAAACTGTTCTGTAGCGCATCTTTGAAATCTTCTTATACAGGAATGTTCCTTGGAAAAACGAACGAATGCTTATGACATTCACAAATGTATATTGCAACTTTTTAAGCTGAAACGAGAACAATCAGAGAACGAGAATCTCTGTCAACTCACAGGAAGATGTCGGGCAAATTGTTTTTTTTTGTTCATTAACTTATTTTTTAATTAGTGTCATTACAACGTGGAAGAAGTTTCTCACGTTCCAACAGAATATCTTAAGATAGAAGACGGAAGATAGGAGGCAAATCTATTCAAATCATAAAATACCTTCAGAAATGTCTGAAATCATACATATGAAACACAAAGTAGCGGTGATCTGGTACTAACATTATTATGTGACAAATTAGTCACGCATGAGAAAAAGTGAGATGAATTACTTCCATCCGCTCCTCGACTGCATCCCGGTGGATTTCACGAGCGTGTCTAAGTGAAAGGAAAATGTAAGCTACTGCATTCTGCTAGCAACACATCCTCTGTTTTTTTGACGTATATGTTTAGTATTATTCTGAATCCCATAAATACAGTTCTCTGAAGAGCTTGTGTGATTTAGGCATCTGAATTGAAGTAGGTGAATCTTAATGATTCATACACTTACCTCCATTCGTCGGTTGAGAAACTAGCTCATTGCCAAGATATCTTTATTCAACTCTGATTGCCATGCATTAAAAAAATTATGAAATAAATACATTTCTTTATGATATACAACATGCACGAAAAATCTCCTATGAAATGCACAGCAATTTTCATTCAAACGATAGTTTATGGATTTCCGCGTTATCCGTTTACTTGTCCCTTCACTTCTATGATGGCAGCGCGGAAATTCGTCTCGCTCCAACAGCAGGCAGAACATTTTCTTGTTTCTAAAAAATGCAGACATTCATTGATCACTCAAGAAGTGACCAGCGAAGAGCACCTCTTATTAAATGATGAAGTAGGGCACACACAGCACAGAAAGTATAATACTTTAACCCTCTGGCGGGAAAGTTCGTTTTTAAG
>CALZFC010000254.1:1442500-1505000 GCA_945643635.1 Allodiplogaster sudhausi
GCCACGCAATACGTACTCGTGTTCAAATAGACCGCATCCACATGTAGAGTCCCATTCCAAGTGACGCGTTCTCAGAACAGATTAAGAAGAATATTTATGAACTCGTTTCTCTTTTTCTCCTTTTTCTCTCCAATCCAGTGACCTGGCAGGTATGGAAAGATGGAAAAGAAAAGAAGAAAATGGAGACACCATTAAACGGAGCAAGAGAGTGCTAAACGGATAAACTAAACGTATATTAACAGACAGAGAGACGAAGAAGCAGACAGAGAGAGAGATAGAGCGCGAGAGAAAGCAACAGAGAGAGGGATTACTGGCAGAAATGACAGATGCACACAGGTAAAAATACTTTTGCGATCGAGAAATCGCCATACACCTATGGCAAAAACACTTGAGAAATATAGATGTTGAAGGAAAAAACGATGCAGTTTAAAGAGTGAAGTGTTTTCCCCAGTGCATATAAATGACATATGTACATAAATGTATAGATACTTTCGGAGGAAGGGGGGAGGAATTATCAAAGTTTTACTAGATCAGTGGAAGCGTTTTTGGTAGAATGTCGGCGCAAAACCACCGGATAAGTAATAAGAATATTCGGAACAAATAAAATATTTTTCAAATTAAAAAAAATTAATTTGAAAAATATTTGTAGCCCCTTTTGTTGTTTTCTTGGGTCTTTGGTATGCATGAAACTCATATATAAATTGGTTTAAATTAAAATGAACTTGGTATTGATACCCTTACAATATGCAGAAACCATCATAATACGCAATAGTTCCCCCAATACGTAAAATGATTCACACGTTTATATTTGCCATATGGTGTGAGTAGAGGTGCAAACGGGCCCAAAAATTTTGCGCCGGCCCGGCCCGTCGGGCCCAAGGACTCGGCCAGCCCGGCCCGATCCATTTCCGGGCCCGAGAATTTTAGGCCCAGCCCGGCCCGTCCCGTGGGCCCGTTTGAGCCCGATTTTCAAAAAAAATCTGGGAAAAAAGCCCGACGACTTACGAAGTGTTTTGAAATTCAGAATTTTTCATGCTCGTGCTACGAAAATTCATTTTAATGTATAGAAGAATGACTTTTAGAGGGGAAAATGATCAAATTAAGAATGTTTTTCACTTAACTATGCCGGCCCTACGGGCCGGGCCGGCCACTTTGCACCTCTGGGTGTGAGAAAGCAACCATAAAGAATTCTAACTTCTTTGCATCTTGGATTCTTCATTCACTCTCGCTCCACACTCGTCTCTTTATTGTGCTTTCCTTTTATTCGATTGTCTTTCGCTTTCTCTAGAACAAATAAATATACATACATACATATATCTGTAAAAAAAACGCCATTTTATGGGTATACGAAAGTTTTGGCTTTGTGTTGAATAAATGGATGAATGTACAACAATTTAAGTTCCAAGATAGGTTGTGCATTTCCTCATTATTCGCAAACTCATGGAAGCGTGGAAGATTCTCTGGATGCTATGTAGAAGGCAAAAGACGAAATATTGGAAACAAATCTATTCAAGTCTTTAGATAGATCCAGATTGTCCACGGGCATATGTTTGTGCATAGAAAAGTAAAATAAACAAAACGATCTAGCGTTACCATGAATATATATGTGACAAGCCAACAAAAGTTTGATCTCAAAAGTGAGTGAAATTTTCCACGCACTCTTTCCCGGAATAGAGAGAGAGGTTCTGCGAAAGATAGAATCTCGTGTTCTTCTTTCCAGAAGCATCTCTTTCTCTCTTTCTCTCTCATAGCCTCTCCGCCTCTTCCTTCTCTCGTTCTTTCTCTTTTCTCTCTCCCTCTCTCTCTCTATCTCAACAACTCTGTAAGTAATCAATACGTTCGTTTATATGAATTCGGCAGATCACCAGTCACTCACTTCAAATAAAATGCCTACAATGATCAGATCAGAAAGCTCTCTTTATAGAACATATTTTATTGCAATGAGAACGATATCAATTGTAAATGACAATGCAAATCAAATACAAGCAGAACGAATCCACTTACCTTTTCTTTTCACTTTAACAAGCGCGTGTAATCCACAGTTATTCACAGGAGAAGCGGGCTGTAAAAGGTAAGTAAATCTTGATGCACCCTTGAGAATGAACAATTAAACATAATAATTATAACGCCAGAAGCTTGTTTTGTTTTGTAAGTTTGAACCAAAGAAAAAGTTAATGAATAAAGCGGAAATCCTTAGAAAAAATAACTCAAAACCTGAAAATTTCTTGCGTTTATTAATATCAATGGCTTTTTTTCGAACTTGGCCAAGTCCGAAGATTATTTCGTATAGCCATAAAACAATGTTAAAAATGTTATTATGACAATCTTCTCGTTGCCAAACAACGAGAAATGTATACATATTCTATTCGCTTTTAAAAGAATCTCTTTTATTGCAATCACGACAATACAAATTATTTGTGAAGAAGAGGACAATCGAGCAATATGCAAACGACTTGAATTAATTTTTCTCTTTATAACGGGCGTATAATCCACCATGTTAGGGGAAAAACTCCGTGGAAACAATTCAACCCTCTTTTTAGATCAAACAACTAATGACTGATTTCCAATGTAATAATATTTATTGCCCAATATAAATTGTCACATACATATATCGCCAGATAATAGCGAATTTAGATTTATTTCGAGATCGAAAAACTTGAATTTATTTACTTCCAATCTTTTTGCTTTTGTATTTTGTTGGAGCCAGGAAGTCTTCAGTCTAGCAAAATGCAACGATTCACATTTCCTTTCCCATTGACACGCGCGACTAAACCACGAGGATTCAGTGGAGAAGCCGGTGGAAATATTTGAACTCACTTTGCAATCCAACAAAAAAAAACTGAATACTAACCTAATAATGGTAACGCGAGATCGTGGCAACTTAATGTTTATTTTCATTTTATCTGTAAGAATGAGGAGTATCTGGAGATATTGATTTAGATTTGCCTCCAATCCTCCGTCTTCTGGTGGAGCCAGACGAACTTCCAAGGTGTCATGACACAAATGAAGGTATAAGTTAATGAATAAAACGGAAATCGACAAGCTGGCATTTGAACTCAAATTGCTATGCATTTCTTGCACACATTTCTATAAAAAATATAAATACAAAAGTTTGTTAATAACGATAAAATCCACAAACTATCTTTCGAACTAAAATTTTTTTTAAATTCCAAATGAAGCCAATATTATCAAGCCCAAATTTCTTTCATATGACATATGATTTTTTTTAAATATATTAATCGAGTGACAATCTAATAACAACAGGGCACTATTGAGAGGCGAGAGAGGAGCGAGAGTAATTTGAGAACATGAGAAGCAGAAAAGCTAGACAGAATTCTTAATCGCATAGTTTCTCATTGCTCATGCAACCGTACGATCTGCGTTGTTCAATCATCTGTGAACTTTGAACGAGCGGAAATAAAAAGTTTATTTTAATTTAAACATAGTTTATATGTGCATACAAAAGAATTTAATGACTCAACAAAACACCGGCTACGAATATGTTCTGGAATACTTTTTAAAGATATTTGTTCCGAATATTCTTTTTATACTCTCCGGTGGTTTCACCCGCCATGCTTTCAATAAGGTTCCCCGAGATTTAGTGAACCTCCGATTGATCCAGCAACTTTGCTGTCTAGTATGTCAGTAGCTATTTTTTGGTTTCTTGTACAGAATTCGTTTTATGTATATCCTCTGATGAAAGCTATGGAATTCTCAGGTGCTAGAATTATTCAATAAATCGCAAATGAAAATTTTAAATTAAAAAATAACAGTTTCTTTGGTGTGCCAACGGCATGAGGTTGTAGTGGCTACCGCATCCACACACAGAAAACAATTTTGTAGTTTGGCCGCGAGCCGGAATACGCCAAGGGCATTTTGTGTTTTGGAACTACGATCAGTCAAACACGAGGGGTCTACATATATAAATGAATTTATGTCGTTTGATTTTGTTCGGTTTCTTGCTCGATTTTCATTGCCTCTCTCTCTCGCTCTTTTTCATCGCTCTCGCTCTCTATCCCTATCTTTTTCGCTCTCTCTATTGTTATTCTATGTAATGATAAACACATAAAAGGGAGTTGAATTACTTCCACCCGCTGATCCACTGACTCCCGGTGGATTACACGCGCTTGTCCCAGTCGCTCAGAGAACAGCATCGATTATAAAATGATTAATAGCGCATAATCAGCCTTGAAGCACCTGCTCAGGTCGATCGTCCTCAGCCCGTTTTTCTCGTTGTTCCCCTATGATTTGAAAGCCAAGTCATGGGGGAACAACAAGAACAACCTATGTAGTTGGTCGGATCACCCGAACAGCAGAAACCAACAATTTTCATGTTACTTTCTATTTGACACGCGCGTGTAAACCACCCCGCCCTTTTACTTTAACACCGAGCTTCGATAATCTGTTAAATTCACACTTTTTTTATTTTTTTTAAATCGCTATAAAAGAGCTGGTATGTGATCCAGAAATAGCTTACTAGCACTAAACTCAACGATTTCGCTATTTATATACATATGTATCTAAATATTCTAGTAGTAATTTTTATATGTTTATATATTAGTGAATCACGCCCGCGGTTTTGATGTGAACACAGCAGCTAAATATCCCATTCTCTTTGAAAGAGTGTTGCGAAGATACAAAGTGATGGATAAGTTTATGATTAATGCGAAAATGCACTAACTATCCACTGACACCCCTGGCAAAACATTAGAAAAATCGCTTCCCTTTTATGCGCTAATATTTTTTTTTAATGGTGCAATGTGTGTACCATTGTTTTAATTACTAACTGTCGAATACAGCACCTTGAAATAGTGGAACCAAAACACTTGAATGTGACAAACTGCTGTGTCAGATTAGAAACTGATTGTTTTGTATGAAATTTGAACAATAGATCGCAGTCATATCAGAGCCTCAGAAAATCGCTGTGAACTTTATTGGACGAATGGTGGCACTAAACCACTGGATTAGCACACAAAGAATATCCGCAATAAATATAATTTTAAAAAACAGTATTCAAAAAAATATTCGTGCCGGTTTTTTTTATTGCACTATTGTACAAATACATTTAAAAAATCCAAGTAGAGTTTTACGATATATAAACTGCGAAATGGCTCCACAATGATGAGCATTGACAATCAAATGTCAAGTGACAATTGAAACTAAAAGGTCAATTAAGCGGAGGCAGAGAAAGAAGGGACAAGAGAATGTTTACATGTAACGGAAGAATGTCGGTGCAAAAATACAGGATCGGCTAAACGAAACAAATTTATTTAAGAAAAGAAAAAAAAACATAATTCATAAACATAATGTTTGCATTTTTGAGGCCGGTTTTTTGTTGCATTGTGTCTCTACAGTGCCCTCCTGTTATTCGATTGTCTCTCACGTAATCTAGGAAAATAAAAATAAATCTTAAAAAGGCATTATTTTATGGGTATAAGAAAGATTTGGATCTGTGTGGAAGAAATGCATGAAAAGTTCAGCAATTTTAGTTGCAAATGTAATAAAATGTACATATTTTTTTAAAATAATTTTTACTCTAAAAGTTTCATCTTGTTATTCAATGCCTGAAGAATTTTTGCACATGAAATGTAAAAGTTAATTTATGATAATGTACCAGTTTCATATTGTGCATTTTGGTTAGTATCTAGTTTCAGGAACGTCGGGAGAAAGTTATCAAAACAATTAGCATAATAGATTTATTCTTGTGATAGGGAGAGAGAGATGAACACCTTTTTGTATTCTTCAAAAACTGCATCAGAAATGAAATGAAGCGAGGTTTAAGCTTTTCTTATGATTTTCCTTTTTGTTTCTCAGAATTCTACGTTCACTCTCGCTCCTCTCTAATCTTTCTACAGCTCCCTCCGGTTATTCGATTGCCTCTCGCATTCTCTTGGGAGAAATAAATATATATTTCTGAGAAAAAAAACAGTATTCTATGGGTTCATGAAAGATGTATCTTCAATTGCAATAAATGCATGAAATACACAGCAATTTGAGTTCAAACGATAGTTAGTATATTTTCGCGTTATTTATAAACTTATCCCTCGTGGCAGCGTGGAAGTTTCTCTGGCTGCAACAGAAGGAACAAGAATAAATCTATTCACGTCTTTCGACAATTCCAGATTGTCCAGATTGACAGGCATATGTTTCTAAATAGAAAATAAAAATAAACATAACGATTCGGCGTTATCATTATTATCTGACAATTCAGTCAGAAAAAGTTTGGTCACAAAAGTGAGTAGAATTATTGAACGCACTCTTTCACGGAATTCAGGTGAATTGCAAAGTGAAAAGAAAATGAAAGTCGATACATTCTGCTTGGTCGCTGAGACATAATACGACTTAAATTGTTCTGATTGCAATAAAAATAGTCTAAAAAGGTAGCTTGACCATTTTAAGGTTCTTATGTGAAGTGAGTGGATGCCTGAAACATAATACTTACAGTGCAGTGGCATTAGCTGCAGGCAGGGAGCAATGAATGCGACCTCCACTATTCGGACACGAATTGCGCTCGATCGAGCGCCATACATTCTTCGCTAAGAATATGTTGTGAATGTTTCTCCCTTTCGCGCTCCCTTTATTCTCACTCTCTTTCTGTCATTCTCTTTCTCTCTGCAGCCGTGGTTTTGGTACCCGCTGCCATAGTCCTCCTCACCGGCCGCGTCATTCGGATGCAGCAGCAACATACAAGTTAAAATAGCTATTTGAATTTGTATGAGATTCCCAGGCGCGATTTATTTTGACCGCTTCGCTTACACTCAGGGAAAGAAAGGTAGAGAGAGAGGGAGAGAAAGAGAATGAGAGAAACAGAGAAAGAGAGAGGGAGAGAAAGAGATAAAGAGAGAGAGAAAGAGAGAAAGGAAGGGAGGAAGAGATAAAGAAAGAGAGAAAGAAAGAGAGAGAGAGAGGAAGGGAGGAAGAGATAAATAAAGAGAGAGAGATAGAGAGAGAGAGAGAGAGAGAGCGTGGCCTAACATAAGCTTTCTACCGTGGCGGGTGCACTCCGGCCAGGGGCCCAAGAGAGAGAGACGATGTCGAGACGATATCTAATATTAAAGGCAGAGGGTTCAATGTAATTAAACAGCTACATTTATCAGTTTCCTCCCGGCACAATTAAAGCCAACATGGAGAGATACGGAGCAAACGCGTTGAAAATAGAAAAATAAAATGGATAATAATAAAGAGTCATAGGTGTGTCATCAGTGATCAACTGCGCAGCAAAATGCAGCTACTCACATTTTATTTTCCCTTTGACACGCGCGAGTAAACCACGAGGATTCAGTGAAGCATTCCGTGGAAATATTTCAACTCACTTTTCTATTCCAATAAAAAAAATACCTGAATAGTATCCTCATAATAGTAACGCCAAATCATGGCTGCTGAATGTATATTTTAATTTTATCTGTAAGATGGCATGACACAAATGAAAATAAAGTGATAAGTTAATGAATAAAATGGAAATCAACAAGCTGGCGTTTGAACTCAAATTGCTATGCATTTCTTGCGCCCATTTCTATCAAAAGCAACGTATCATGTAAACATATAAAATAATGTTTTAATACATACAAATATATACCCAAGAACGCAAGAGATAATAGAATAACAAGAGACCAATAATAGAGAGAAGAAAGAGAAGCATATGTGTACTGAGAATCGGAGAAGCAGAGAAGTTAGACTGAATTATTTAGCAATGCTTTCTATTTTCGATAAATGAAACACAATCTATTTGAACAAGAGTTTTACTTGCGTATATCACTCGAATGCGCACTTGGAAGAGAGTGTTTTAATAAAAAATTAATTTATATGTGCATATGACATATGTTTCTGGAACATGAAAAAATAATTTTTTTTTTGTTCGTTAAAATCCTTTAAGTTATTCGCTGGTTTTGCCCAACATGCTTCCCATAAAGTGTCAGAGATTTAGTGGAACTTTGATCTCCCTTCATGGAATTGAAATATTTATATACATATGTATGTAGATATAGTCATGTATATGTAAATGTAATTAATTGGCGCATTAAAATTGCTAATTGTAAGTAAAGTGAAGTGAAGGAAAAAAGGCATCTAGGTGGATTTCAGTGTCATGGCCATTTGTTATAGCACAAAGAAGTGTTGAAGGCTGCTGTTCATCTATGTTTCTTCTTCTTTCTCAGAATTTTTTAACTATTGATGATTGGCACACGGGAATTGTCCGTGCGAATGGTCTTGTCTTTCTCTCTCTCTCCCGCTTTGAAAAAGAAAAGCGGGAGAGAGAGACAGAGAGACAGAGACGGAAAAAAGCGTAAGTTGGCGGGGGCACGCGTGGCCGAAGTGCACACCGGTGGTTTTTTTTTTTGGATCACACCGGTGGTTTTTATGGGAACAAAGCAGCTAAATATTCCATTGTATTTGAAGGAATGATTTGACTGGTACTAATGAAATCTTAAACAACTGATTTAAGACTTTTCGTAATTTATTTGAAGATCAATACGTGTCTTATCATGCTCGAATTCGATTCCACTCCCTGGACGAGAGAGCGGAATATATCGTCCAAGATTTTCTTTTCACTTTGACACACGCGTTTACCCACCAGGATTCCGTGATCGAATAATTCTAATCATTTTGTGATCAAACTTTTACTGACTGAATTATCACATAATAAGGATAACGGCAGATCTTTATGTTTATTGTCGTTTCATATGTACAACCATATGGCCGTGGACAAAATGGAAACATCGAAAGACTTGAATAGATTTATATCCTATCTTCCGCCCTCAGCCTTCTGTTGCAGCCAGAGAAATTTCCACGCTTCCATGATTGATTAATGCGGAAATGCACGAACCATTGTTTGAACTCAAATTTATTCCGCTCAAAGCCAAATGTTTCAGATACCCATATAATTGCGCGTTTTCAGATATATTTATACTTTTCCAAGAAAAGATAGAGACAAATTGAATAACAAGAGGGCACTATTGAAAGACGAGAGAGGAGAATTGTTGCTGTGATATTTACCCAGCTATTCCGTTTTTCACTCCAGTCATTCATATCTAGATTTGTTAACTTATTGTTATTTTTATCAAATAAATACTCGGACTTAACAAGAAAAGGAAATTAATATCAATGTAGGTTTTCAGTCATGTGTTTGCATGTAAAAATGTGTCTCTCTCGCTTTCTCTCGCTCTATCCCCCAACCTCTCTCCTTTTCTCTCTCTCATTCTTACTCTCTCTCGCTTTCTCTCGCTCTATCCCCAACCTCTCTCCTTTTCTCTCTCTCATTCTTACTCTCTTTCGCTTTCTCTATCTCTCTTAGTCTCCCTCTCTATCTTTGTTCGGAGCTTCGTCTGCCTACAGCGGCCTAGACACGCTAAACATCTCCGCCAATTACTTTGTCAATCTCAACTCAAACGCGCTAGAGGTTGGCGATTAGTCAAATTTGTGCTAAAATCAATAAATATACTCAGCAGGCATTTTTAAAGACAAACCTCTGACATGACCGCACGCTGTTGAAGGTGTGTTAACTCTGACGACGAGAGTTTAGTCGGTCGTTCCCATTTTTCAAAACAATATTGCGAAATATCGTAGATTGTATGTTTCTGTTTGCTTCATGGCAAGAGATACACAGATGTATAGTAATCGTTCTCTTTTCAGTTGTTTTGTTGCGTTTTGCACATTTTTGGCAAACTGCGAGAAATATCAAATGCTGCGCATGTATGGCTGCAGGTCGCAACATTTCTGGCGCCTTGAAGGCTTCAGCCAAGTCTTGGAACGAGCGCTTAAGAAATACTATTTTTAAGGCATTTAGTAAATGATATTTACCTTGTGTGGTGATGATTCATCTCTTCTGCGTTTTCTAGAAGACCCGGCTGATGAGCTACTTGACTGGGACATTACGTCTCGCGGAACTGAACATAGAGGTTCTCATTCTCATCAACCAAAAGACTTATCAGCCCAATAGGGCGAATATAACGAGTAGTGCGAGCTTCGTCTGGATGAGTACGTTTTACATGTCTACGCAGATTAAATCCGGTAGAAAAATGAGAGTCACAGTCAGCACAATTAAAAGCCTTTTCTGGTTCTTTCTCAGCCTTGGGTTCTCTCTCAGCCTTAAATTCAATAGTAGGCGAAATGACAGCTTCTGGCGTCTTAGCCTCAGCGGGGTTCTTTCGATCAGACCTTGTAAATGGCTAAAGTGCTGTCAACGGTCTATTTATACATTTCTGTAGCTGTCGCTTATACCATTTTACAACAAAACGGTCATTTTGGCCAAAATTAGTGTTACTAAACATTTTCTGTATATCTTTAAGTTTTTTACCCAAACATCTCTGATACAGGAAGAAAATAGTATAATGGCCACAAACGGTACTTGCTATTCCCTGTACTCTCATATTAAAATTTCTTTGCCTCTTAAAGGGTGAAAGCCACGATTTCACTTGTTCAGGCATTGAATCGCCAGTAGAATCAAAATAGTCAACAATACTCTTATTATCCACAAAAGCTGCAACCCAGTGTTCTCCTAGACTTTTAGAGTCTCCCGTATTAAAAATTACCCAAAACGGCCTTTTATCTGGAATTTCTATTAGCGTATCACAAGGATAGCTTCCAAGATAATAACGCTGAGTTACCGGAGGACAGTTACCCATTATTTTGTCAAGTTCAATATTCGTGAGAGCCTCCATTTTATTCACAAAAGCAACAATCGCAGTTTAAATACAATTAGTAGGACACGCAAAGAACTTCAATCGGATAGAGGGCGCCGTTTTGAGCCGAGATAAGCTGCATCAGAGGCTTCTGTAGAAGAATGTCGTGTTTCGCGTAGTAGTACTCCTATAATCATTAGAATGAGAAAAATTCAGTTTCTGCAAAATTAACCTTGATCATGAGTCTTACGGGGCGATTGCCAAGCGAGTGCTGCCGACTGCGAACCTCCATGGCAACAATCACTTTCTTGAAGGCATTCGAATTTGGCAGAATGAGCGGGTTGTCCAACTCGAAATCCTTTTCCAAGTGGTTTGTGCGAACTCTTCTTCGAGAGAGCTCGGTGTTAACAAGATGGATGTCTCTGTCTGACACAGGCCCGTCCAAGTCGATGTCAAGCTTGACCTCGATGAACGTAGACAGTGAGATGAAGCGGGCCATCACGTTTGTGCGTCAGAAAACACGTTTCTGTACGCGTCAATCTGCAAAAGAACGTTATAACAAAGGCATACATACAATAGACACGCCACCTGATACATTCCGTCATATTCGGCATAAATAACAAGCTGCAAGCCGTTTGCGGGAGTCTTTTCAGAAAATCTCATTGCAATTTGAGTAGTTCCACTACGAATTAATTCAAAATCGCTGTTTGTATCAGAAGCAGACAAATAAAATGCGAAAAGGCTAAAGCCGTTCGCGTACTGCTTATAATTAATTGCCAAATCACGATTCTCGCTCACTGCACTTATATTCTCGTAAAACATTAGGAATGATTCTGCATATGCGCCGGTTTTAAAATTAGTTTTAATCGGTTGCGCTGGAAATGTCACCCCTCCAGAGTCAATAGAGACTTCTAAAATATTATTATGGCCGAAATTAAACGGCGAATGCTTCAAATTGCCTTCGTACGCATTTGTTTGCACAAGACCAAGTATAACACGTCGTGGAATAATGTCAGTAAATATTGTGGAGTATGGCAGGTCATATCTTCCGCCTGGCACTGCAATGACTCTCACTCTTGTACGCTTATACTATTAGGGTCAAAGTGTATGTGCATTAATGTTTCGGTTTGAAATGTAGAATAAGACACGAGAATCCAGAGTGAAATGCAACGACGTCGTCCTCACTCGTTTTTATATGGACATGAATGCTTTCAAAATCTTTTGACTTTACATTTATGTATTGCGGACGAGAAAAGGATAAATGAACATTTTCGCCGTGATTGGCATTAATCGGAACAATTTTGAGTAAAGGGGAGAATGTGTTGGAAACAATCTGATTTTCAACAATGCTTGCATAAATGAATAACATTTCCTTTGCGACATGAATACGATGCTTTCCGGGAACAACTGTATAACCGTCTTCAGTTATTGTTTCGTCAACGCCGAGTAAGTATGCCAATTTTTTGGAAAATGTAATAGAATAAATTTTTTCATCAGGTGTATATTCACACCGTCCAGTGTCTGAATTAAAATTAAATAAACCCTGTGAGTATACTCCAAATCTCTTCCGGTAAGAGTATTGTAAAACACCATTTACTTGAGTAACAAGCGCATTCCCAGTGTTATATGAGTTAGTTGGCGCTATTAATGTTTCGCCTACCATCTCTAGGCTCACCGTTAGGTTCTCCACAAAGTTCAAATCCTTTGAATCTCGAGTGTAGTATTTGACAATAATGTTATTTTCATTAATATTCTCACTCTCCGGCTTATCGGTGATTAGGTCAAAATTATAAGGAAACATTATTTCTGTTAGTGCAACTTCGTAATCGCAAGGTAAATGAATTGGGGCTGGCAGTCGTACTTTAAAATTTCCAATTAAATCGTCCTTGTTTGTATTGGAAAGCAACGTGACATAAAAATCTTTCATTGTTTTCTCTGGCTAATTGTAGGCGAGGGTAACAAATATCCAATACTGGAAGAGAGGACGGCAATCCACAGCTTTTCGTCCTTGCAATTTGAAAATGAGAGGTTATATATAGAAACAATAACGACTGTGTAAATGAGCAAAACTTGGGCAACGTAAACTACAAGAGAACGTGAGCATGTAATATCGCCAACATGCCAAGAATTAGAGCTTTCGGACATCACTTGCAAATATCCAAGTGGGATCAGCATATCCCAGCCACTTTACATAGAGTTGCTTCTTTCCGTCTTTATATCTTATTCGCAACACTTTTTCAGTTTTATATTCAGCTGGGTTATAGGCAACAAGCTCGGTTTCGTAGACAATCGAGTCAATCTCTTTTCCGTCCATATCCTCTATAATATATGCAGGCGGGTCTTTAAATAGCAATTTTCTAATTTTGAAGGCTTCCAGCGTAAATGTGTTCTTGTAGCCTTTTCTAAATATTTGGTTGGTTATGGACAATCTTACTGTATTGCCTATTTTGTAGCGATGTTTGGGACTCTTGTATGCATCTTTACCGTAAAGTGTGTTCCAAACGTGTTCAGCATTCTCTTTCGTAACGTTTGATGGCGCAATACCCCCAATAGATTTTATTGGGGTGTCATTAATTGCACTTACTACGTCTTGTAAAACGTCAATCCAGCAATATGTGTTATATTCTGAAAAATAGCGATACAGACGAGCTTTTTTTCTCCGGATACTATTTTCTGCCAAAGCACACTTTAGCGTTTGATTCTTTGGAATTCTATGTTGAATGCGGAATTCGTACAAAATTATTCTAAATTTCGAATTTAGAAACTCTTTGCCGGCGTCGCTATACAAGCGAAAGGGAATTCTATCGTGACGGTTTAAAATCGCGTGATATGCATTTGCTGTGTCTTCTGCGGTTTTCTGTTTCAACGGTTCTGCCATTATAAAACGGATAAGAACGTCGGCGACAACTAAAATATATTGGTATCCAGAGTTATGTTTCTTCAAGTCTATCAACACTGCCAAATCCGCTTGATGGTCACTATTAATCCAAGTACATTGCAGCTTATTAGTCCGTAAACGCAGCTTTCTGGGGAAATGGGCCGTGTATGTATCATTCGAATGCAGAAACTTTTTTACTTGTCCTTTTGTTACCTTTAGCCCAGATTCCAAGGCTGCTCTGTGAAGACCGTCAAGGCTGGAAAAAGAGCCTGGATTTCGAATATCTCTGTATATCTAAAGCGTCTTACATTCTTTTACAATAAATTGGTTTGAAGCGACTTGCGCTCTACGAGTTTTATTCCCAAGCGATTGAGTATCGAAGCCTGATTCTACAAGTGCGTCAGCGAATGCTTGTGCACCGGCCGGTGGAGTCGAATGAGCACGCCAGGAACTAGAAAAATCTTCAATAAGGCTACCGAGGTCGTAGTTTTCACCGTCAAGCTTTATTATGTCGCCGCTTATAGGAAATGCGCCGGGATATTTCTTTAAATGTAGAAGAAGAGGCTCTGCTTTTTCTTTAATCCTGTTCTGGGAAGCAGAAGCTGTTGACGCGGAAGGTGTTGGCACTGGTAGTGGTGTCCTTGGTTGCTGCTTAGACGTTTGCGCCTTTAAAGGTGCTGGCACTGTTGCGGGCAGAGTAGGAATGGGTGGTGGGACAGCAGTTGCCACAGATAAAGAAGGCTCGGAGAAGTTGTCTTGCCAAGCACCTTCTTCACTAACATTATGGGGTGCATAGTGAATAATTTGCGTTAACTTTCGCAAAACTGCGTTATACTGCTTAATTCGTTCGTCTGCGGCTGATTGAGAAGATAACACTTGTTTTATCTCGTCTTCTATATTTTCTATAAATGTCTTCTGCTTTGGTATTTTTACCAAGTCATGCAGCTTATCTTCGGATATTAAAACCATTTTCTTAAACGACATTTGTGATTAATTGTGCAGCAATGCTTGCTATAACTGGCAATAAGGGAATGAGAAAGCCAGATCCAGTTTGAGTAATCTTTTTCTTTTCCTCGCTTATATGCCGAATTCGTGACAGCTTTCGCAGCTTTGGAGCACATTTCTTTAGCAGTTTTTTCTTAACCGTGCTTATTTTAACCTTTCCGTATAAAATATTGCATATTGCCTCTATTAGACATATTATCGTATTTGCATCCAGTTCTTCTACAGCTTTGTTAAAATCTTGGCATTTTGCTGCATTATCTAGTTTTTCGATAGTTTAATTACGCTAATGTGCAGTTCTCATTTTGGAATGTAACAGTAAACGCGTTCTGTTATGGGGAATATGCTTGTGCGCAACTGAAACTTTGTCTCCGTCGTTTTGTGCAAGTCAACAAGTAAATATGTATGCGGCTGTCTCGAAGCGTCTTCAAATGACTCAATAAAGAATTTCTGGTTGCTAGGTCTCAACTGGTTTGCAAGAGAGCGAATAGACAACAAATCGGAATTATTCTTAAAAATAATGAGATAGCTATTATTAATGTGCAAATTGCGAATTATCTTGCTGTAGAAGAGATTATGTGTTACAACAATGGTTGTTAAGAAAAAATGATGGGTTGCCACCGTAAACAGCTTTTCCGCATCAGTCCATTTGTCTATTTGCACCATTAAAGCGTCCAAAATCACCAAAGGGCGCTTTTCTTTCAATTTCTTTAGTTCTTCGAGAGAAGGCAGCCCTTCACACATTGTTACGTGTCTTTCGTTTGCAAAGCTATCATATCCTTTTTGGTATTCATTATAGCAGAAATATATGCTTTCTGGAGGATTATTATACACAGCATTTGGCTCAGCTATTATCCTTCTCAAAAGCTCTGTTTTGCCGGCCCCAGACGGACCGCATACCAACATGTTGGTCTGTGATTCCAGCAACATTTGCCCCCTCGCTTTCTCACCCCTTTTTCTTATACCCTCTAGCCGCTTTCCTGTATGTGTGCATGTTAGAGAGAAAGACAGAGAAGCTTCGCCATAGGAGGGGCGTCACCTTGGACTGTTTCTGGGTCCATGCATCGCGGGGGTCACCTTGGACTGTTTCTAGGTCAATGTATTGCGGGGGGTCACCTTGGACTGTTTTTTGCTCATGCACAAAAGTGATTTTTGAACATGTACAGTTGTACAAATATACAAAAAAAGGGATTGAGGGAGGCTGATAATGACCGATAAATGTTGAGGGAGGCTGATAATGACCGATAAATGACAGAGAGTGTATATGAGATTGACTTTAAAAAGTCCAATGCGATGACTTGGACATATTTTGTGTTTTACTTTCGTCAGTTACTGTTCAGACTCTGGCAAGGCACAGGACAAGGTGACGCATTGACCAAAAAACAGTCCGTCGTGACGCCCCGCGTTGCATTGACTGATAGAGAATGACCGTTGGCTCTGAGATATGTACATATGCGTTATGACTACTTTCTGAGAGATATGTATATATGTGTTTGTCCTAGGCTATTAATGACCGATAAATGACAAAAGTGTACATGAGAATGACCAAAAAAATTAGAGAATGTGATGAGAATGACCAAAATAAAATAGTCAATGGTGCTTTCACATTTGTAAAATACTGTTCTGACTTTGTCACGAAACAAGGCGACGCCCCGGACGCCTTCATTGCTTTATACATAGACTTATGTCAATTGCTATGTACACTTTGGCAGGACACTGTCCGAGCTGACGCATTGACCAAAAAATTGTCCGTCCTGACCCAAACGCAGCATTGACCAAGAAAGTGTCCAAGGTGACCCCCCGCGAGAGTGAATGGAGAATTGTTGCTGTGATATTTACCCAGCTATTCCGTTTTTCACTCCAGTCATTCATATCTAGATTTGTTAACTTATTGTTATTTTTATCAAATAAATACTCGGACTTAACAAGAAAAGGAAATTAATATCAATGTAGGTTTTCATTCATGTGTTTGCATGTAAAAATGTGTCTCTCTCGCTTTCTCTCGCTCTATCCCCCAACCTCTCTCCTTTTCTCTCTCTCATTCTTACTCTCTCTCGCTTTCTCTCGCTCTATCCCCAACCTCTCTCCTTTTCTTTCTCTCATTCTTACTCTCTTTCGCTTTCTCTATCTCTCTTAGTCTCCCTCTCTATCTTTGTTCGGAGCTTCGTCTGCCTACAGCGGCCTAGACACGCTAAACATCTCCGCCAATTACTTTGTCAATCTCAACTCAAACGCGCTAGAGGTTGGCGATTAGTCAAATTTGTGCTAAAATCATGCAAGAGAGTTGTGGGGGTCACTACGGACAGTCGAAATTATTCTAAGTCCAGGACGCGGGGGGTCACCTTGGACACTTTCTTGGTCAATGCTGCGTTTGGGTCAGGACGGACAATTTTTTGGTCAATGCGTCAGCTCGGACAGTGTCCTGCCAAAGTGTACATAGCAATTGACATAAGTCTATGTATAAAGCAATGAAGGCGTCCGGGGCGTCGCCTTGTTTCATGACAAAGTCAGAACAGTATTTTACAAATGTGAAATCACCATTGACTATTTTATTTTGGTCATTCTCATACACATTCTCTAATTTTTTTGGTCATTCTCATGTACACTTTTGTCATTTATCGGTCATTAATAGCCTTGGACAAACACATATATACATATCTCTCAGACAGTAGTCATAACGCATATGTACATATCTCAGAGCCAACGGTCATTCTCTATCAGTCAATGCAACGCGGGGCGTCACGACGGACTGTTTTTTGGTCAATGCGTCACCTTGGCCTGTGCCTTGCCAGAGTCTGAACAGTAACTGACGAAAGTAAAGCACAAAATATGTCCAAGTCATCGCATTGGACTTTTTAAAGTCAATCTCATATACACTCTCTGTCATTTATCGGTCATTATCAGCCTCCCTCAACATTTATCGGTCATTATCAGCCTCCCTCAATCCCTTTTTTTGTATATTTGTACAACTGTACATGTTCAAAAATCACTTTTGTGCATGAGCAAAAAACAGTCCAAGGTGACCCCCCGCAATACATTGACCTAGAAACAGTCCAAGGTGACCCCCGCGATGCATGGACCCAGAAACAGTCCAAGGTGACGCCCCTCCTATGGCGAAGCTTCTCTGTCTTTCTCTCTCACATGCACACATACAGGAAAGCGGCTAGAGGGTATAAGAAAAAGGGGTGAGAAAGCGAGGGGCAAATGTTGCTGGAATCACAGACCAACATGTTGGTATGCGGTCCGTCTGGGGCCGGCAAAACAGAGCTTTTGAGAAGGATAATAGCTGAGCCAAATGCTGTGTATAATAATCCTCCAGAAAGCATATATTTCTGCTATAATGAATACCAAAAAGGATATGATAGCTTTGCAAACGAAAGACACGTAACAATGTGTGAAGGGCTGCCTTCTCTCGAAGAACTAAAGAAATTGAAAGAAAAGCGCCCTTTGGTGATTTTGGACGATTTAATGGTGCAAATAGACAAATGGACTGATGCGGAAAAGCTGTTTACGGTGGCAACCCATCATTTTTTCTTAACAACCATTGTTGTAACACATAATCTCTTCTACAGCAAGATAATTCGCAATTTGCGCATTAATAATAGCTATCTCATTATTTTTAAGAATAATTCCGATTTGTTGTCTATTCGCTCTCTTGCAAACCAGTTGAGACCTAGCAACCAGAAATTCTTTATTGAGTCATTTGAAGACGCTACGAGACAGCCGCATACATATTTACTTGTTGACTTGCACAAAACGACGGAGACAAAGTTTCAGTTGCGCACAAGCATATTCCCCATAACAGAACGCGTTTACTGTTACATTCCAAAATGAGAACTGCACATTAGCGTAATTAAACTATCGAAAAACTAGATAATGCAGCAAAATGCCAAGATTTTAACAAAGCTGTAGAAGAACTGGATGCAAATACGATAATATGTCTAATAGAGGCAATATGCAATATTTTATACGGAAAGGTTAAAATAAGCACGGTTAAGAAAAAACTGCTAAAGAAATGTGCTCCAAAGCTGCGAAAGCTGTCACGAATTCGGCATATAAGCGAGGAAAAGAAAAAGATTACTCAAACTGGATCTGGCTTTCTCATTCCCTTATTGCCAGTTATAGCAAGCATTGCTGCACAATTAATCACAAATGTCGTTTAAGAAAATGGTTTTAATATCCGAAGATAAGCTGCATGACTTGGTAAAAATACCAAAGCAGAAGACATTTATAGAAAATATAGAAGACGAGATAAAACAAGTGTTATCTTCTCAATCAGCCGCAGACGAACGAATTAAGCAGTATAACGCAGTTTTGCGAAAGTTAACGCAAATTATTCACTATGCACCCCATAATGTTAGTGAAGAAGGTGCTTGGCAAGACAACTTCTCCGAGCCTTCTTTATCTGTGGCAACTGCTGTCCCACCACCCATTCCTACTCTGCCCGCAACAGTGCCAGCACCTTTAAAGGCGCAAACGTCTAAGCAGCAACCAAGGACACCACTACCAGTGCCAACACCTTCCGCGTCAACAGCTTCTGCTTCCCAGAACAGGATTAAAGAAAAAGCAGAGCCTCTTCTTCTACATTTAAAGAAATATCCCGGCGCATTTCCTATAAGCGGCGACATAATAAAGCTTGACGGTGAAAACTACGACCTCGGTAGCCTTATTGAAGATTTTTCTAGTTCCTGGCGTGCTCATTCGACTCCACCGGCCGGTGCACAAGCATTCGCTGACGCACTTGTAGAATCAGGCTTCGATACTCAATCGCTTGGGAATAAAACTCGTAGAGCGCAAGTCGCTTCAAACCAATTTATTGTAAAAGAATGTAAGACGCTTTAGATATACAGAGATATTCGAAATCCAGGCTCTTTTTCCAGCCTTGACGGTCTTCACAGAGCAGCCTTGGAATCTGGGCTAAAGGTAACAAAAGGACAAGTAAAAAAGTTTCTGCATTCGAATGATACATACACGGCCCATTTCCCCAGAAAGCTGCGTTTACGGACTAATAAGCTGCAATGTACTTGGATTAATAGTGACCATCAAGCGGATTTGGCAGTGTTGATAGACTTGAAGAAACATAACTCTGGATACCAATATATTTTAGTTGTCGCCGACGTTCTTATCCGTTTTATAATGGCAGAACCGTTGAAACAGAAAACCGCAGAAGACACAGCAAATGCATATCACGCGATTTTAAACCGTCACGATAGAATTCCCTTTCGCTTGTATAGCGACGCCGGCAAAGAGTTTCTAAATTCGAAATTTAGAATAATTTTGTACGAATTCCGCATTCAACATAGAATTCCAAAGAATCAAACGCTAAAGTGTGCTTTGGCAGAAAATAGTATCCGGAGAAAAAAAGCTCGTCTGTATCGCTATTTTTCAGAATATAACACATATTGCTGGATTGACGTTTTACAAGACGTAGTAAGTGCAATTAATGACACCCCAATAAAATCTATTGGGGGTATTGCGCCATCAAACGTTACGAAAGAGAATGTTGAACACGTTTGGAACACACTTTACGGTAAAGATGCATACAAGAGTCCCAAACATCGCTACAAAATAGGCAATACAGTAAGATTGTCCATAACCAACCAAATATTTAGAAAAGGCTACAAGAACACATTTACGCTGGAAGCCTTCAAAATTAGAAAATTGCTATTTAAAGACCCGCCTGCATATATTATAGAGGATATGGACGGAAAAGAGATTGACTCGATTGTCTACGAAACCGAGCTTGTTGCCTATAACCCAGCTGAATATAAAACTAAAAAAGTGTTGCGAATAAGATATAAAGACGGAAAGAAGCAACTCTATGTAAAGTGGCTGGGATATGCTGATCCCACTTGGATATTTGCAAGTGATGTCCGAAAGCTCTAATTCTTGGCATGTTGGCGATATTACATGCTCACGTTCTCTTGTAGTTTACGTTGCCCAAGTTTTGCTCATTTACACAGTCGTTATTGTTTCTATATATAACCTCTCATTTTCAAATTGCAAGGACGAAAAGCCGTCCTCTCTTCCAGTATTGGATATTTGTTACCCTCGCCTACAATTAGCCAGAGAAAACAATGAAAGATTTTTATGTCACGTTGCTTTCCAATACAAACAAGGACGATTTAATTGGAAATTTTAAAGTACGACTGCCAGCCCCCATTCATTTACCTTGCGATTACGAAGTTGCACTAACAGAAATAATGTTTCCTTATAATTTTGACCTAATCACCGATAAGCCGGAGAGTGAGAATATTAATGAAAATAACATTATTGTCAAATACTACACTCGAGATTCAAAGGATTTGAACTTTGTGGAGAAGCTAACGGTGAGCCTAGAGATGGTAGGCGAAACATTAATAGTGCCAACTAACTCATATAACACTGGGAATGCGCTTGTTACTCAAGTAAATGGTGTTTTACAATACTCTTACCGGAAGAGATTTGGAGTATACTCACAGGGTTTATTTAATTTTAATTCACACACTGGACGGTGTGAATATACACCTGATGAAAAAATTTATTCTATTACATTTTCCAAAAAATTGGCATACTTACTCGGCGTTGACGAAACAATAACTGAAGACGGTTATACAGTTGTTCCCGGAAAGCATCGTATTCATGTCGCAAAGGAAATGTTATTCATTTATGCAAGCATTGTTGAAAATCAGATTGTTTCCAACACATTCTCCCCTTTACTCAAAATTGTTCCGATTAATGCCAATCACGGCGAAAATGTTCATTTATCCTTTTCTCGTCCGCAATACATAAATGTAAAGTCAAAAGATTTTGAAAGCATTCATGTCCATATAAAAACGAGTGAGGACGACGTCGTTGCATTTCACTCTGGATTCTCGTGTCTTATTCTACATTTCAAACCGAAACATTAATGCACATACACTTTGACCCTAATAGTACAACACGGCGGCTAGGGGACCGCCAGAAGGTCGCCAGAACCCGACCGTAACACTTTGCCAAAACAACAAATACCTTAAATACATGTGTTCACGAGAGAACAAGATAAAGATAGTCTCCACGCGACTTGGTGGTTTTCATGCGCGAAGAAATTACAAATAAAGCGCCCATTTCTTTCTTGCTGCTCGAAGAGAGGGATTTCCTATTAGCCATATGATGACAGTTCAGAGAGGGCGCGGACTTATTTGCAAGGAAGCTACTTTATTTTAGTATTAAATGACTTGAAATTCTGAAAAGTGGGAAGGAATGAGTTTTTTTGTCAGTAATAAAGTCGGGGACCAATTGAGTGAATTTTGTGTTGTTCCTTCGCAAGCCTCTCTCTCTCTCCAAGAGTAGAAGGCCGTGTGGAAATGTGCCATTATGGCTTCATTCGTTGCTGATGAAGGGTTGCATTTTGGTAGTTCAACAACATCCCAGGTGACTGATTTCTCACGTGCAAATGTATATGTAAATACGATGTCATGCATCTAAAAAAAATCATTCGACTATTTGTAAGACGGCTTCTCGTCACTCAGCGGCTCTACCTTTCCTTCTGCTTCTTCATCAATCACCACTCATGATGTACGAAATAAACACATAAAAGATAAACGTATTATTAAAATCCAAGAGCCCGGAAACACATTCTACATGACAAAGCAATATGCATTGAATGCATGCTGGAGTCGATATTCTCTGAGCTAAAAGCAGTCTGCACCTCATTTGGGTTGATTCAGAGCTGTCCATTAAGAGATGCGCGTTCCCTACCTGTCGCTCACATTCACCAAAAATTAAATCAATATGTTAGGTTTTATTAAAATCAAGGAAATCCCTCTCTTCGAGCAGCAAGAAAGAAATGGGCGCTTTATTTGTAATTTCTTCGCGCATGAAAACCACCAAGTCGCGTGGAGACTATCTTTATCTTGTTCTCTCGTGAACACATGTATTTAAGGTATTTGTTGTTTTGGCAAAGTGTTACGGTCGGGTTCTGGCGACCTTCTGGCGGTCCCCTAGCCGCCGTGTTGTACTATTAGGGTCAAAGTGTATGTGCATTAATGTTTCGGTTTGAAATGTAGAATAAGACACGAGAATCCAGAGTGAAATGCAACGACGTCGTCCTCACTCGTTTTTATATGGACATGAATGCTTTCAAAATCTTTTGACTTTACATTTATGTATTGCGGACGAGAAAAGGATAAATGAACATTTTCGCCGTGATTGGCATTAATCGGAACAATTTTGAGTAAAGGGGAGAATGTGTTGGAAACAATCTGATTTTCAACAATGCTTGCATAAATGAATAACATTTCCTTTGCGACATGAATACGATGCTTTCCGGGAACAACTGTATAACCGTCTTCAGTTATTGTTTCGTCAACGCCGAGTAAGTATGCCAATTTTTTGGAAAATGTAATAGAATAAATTTTTTCATCAGGTGTATATTCACACCGTCCAGTGTGTGAATTAAAATTAAATAAACCCTGTGAGTATACTCCAAATCTCTTCCGGTAAGAGTATTGTAAAACACCATTTACTTGAGTAACAAGCGCATTCCCAGTGTTATATGAGTTAGTTGGCACTATTAATGTTTCGCCTACCATCTCTAGGCTCACCGTTAGCTTCTCCACAAAGTTCAAATCCTTTGAATCTCGAGTGTAGTATTTGACAATAATGTTATTTTCATTAATATTCTCACTCTCCGGCTTATCGGTGATTAGGTCAAAATTATAAGGAAACATTATTTCTGTTAGTGCAACTTCGTAATCGCAAGGTAAATGAATGGGGGCTGGCAGTCGTACTTTAAAATTTCCAATTAAATCGTCCTTGTTTGTATTGGAAAGCAACGTGACATAAAAATCTTTCATTGTTTTCTCTGGCTAATTGTAGGCGAGGGTAACAAATATCCAATACTGGAAGAGAGGACGGCTTTTCGTCCTTGCAATTTGAAAATGAGAGGTTATATATAGAAACAATAACGACTGTGTAAATGAGCAAAACTTGGGCAACGTAAACTACAAGAGAACGTGAGCATGTAATATCGCCAACATGCCAAGAATTAGAGCTTTCGGACATCACTTGCAAATATCCAAGTGGGATCAGCATATCCCAGCCACTTTACATAGAGTTGCTTCTTTCCGTCTTTATATCTTATTCGCAACACTTTTTTAGTTTTATATTCAGCTGGGTTATAGGCAACAAGCTCGGTTTCGTAGACAATCGAGTCAATCTCTTTTCCGTCCATATCCTCTATAATATATGCAGGCGGGTCTTTAAATAGCAATTTTCTAATTTTGAAGGCTTCCAGCGTAAATGTGTTCTTGTAGCCTTTTCTAAATATTTGGTTGGTTATGGACAATCTTACTGTATTGCCTATTTTGTAGCGATGTTTGGGACTCTTGTATGCATCTTTACCGTAAAGTGTGTTCCAAACGTGTTCAGCATTCTCTTTCGTAACGTTTGATGGCGCAATACCCCCAATAGATTTTATTGGGGTGTCATTAATTGCACTTACTACGTCTTGTAAAACGTCAATCCAGCAATATGTGTTATATTCTGAAAAATAGCGATACAGACGAGCTTTTTTTCTCCGGATACTATTTTCTGCCAAAGCACACTTTAGCGTTTGATTCTTTGGAATTCTATGTTGAATGCGGAATTCGTACAAAATTATTCTAAATTTCGAATTTAGAAACTCTTTGCCGGCGTCGCTATACAAGCGAAAGGGAATTCTATCGTGACGGTTTAAAATCGCGTGATATGCATTTGCTGTGTCTTCTGCGGTTTTCTGTTTCAACGGTTCTGCCATTATAAAACGGATAAGAACGTCGGCGACAACTAAAATATATTGGTATCCAGAGTTATGTTTCTTCAAGTCTATCAACACTGCCAAATCCGCTTGATGGTCACTATTAATCCAAGTACATTGCAGCTTATTAGTCCGTAAACGCAGCTTTCTGGGGAAATGGGCCGTGTATGTATCATTCGAATGCAGAAACTTTTTTACTTGTCCTTTTGTTACCTTTAGCCCAGATTCCAAGGCTGCTCTGTGAAGACCGTCAAGGCTGGAAAAAGAGCCTGGATTTCGAATATCTCTGTATATCTAAAGCGTCTTACATTCTTTTACAATAAATTGGTTTGAAGCGACTTGCGCTCTACGAGTTTTATTCCCAAGCGATTGAGTATCGAAGCCTGATTCTACAAGTGCGTCAGCGAATGCTTGTGCACCGGCCGGTGGAGTCGAATGAGCACGCCAGGAACTAGAAAAATCTTCAATAAGGCTACCGAGGTCGTAGTTTTCACCGTCAAGCTTTATTATGTCGCCGCTTATAGGAAATGCGCCGGGATATTTCTTTAAATGTAGAAGAAGAGGCTCTGCTTTTTCTTTAATCCTGTTCTGGGAAGCAGAAGCTGTTGACGCGGAAGGTGTTGGCACTGGTAGTGGTGTCCTTGGTTGCTGCTTAGACGTTTGCGCCTTTAAAGGTGCTGGCACTGTTGCGGGTAGAGTAGGAATGGGTGGTGGGACAGCAGTTGCCACAGATAAAGAAGGCTCGGAGAAGTTGTCTTGCCAAGCATCTTCTTCACTAACATTATGGGGTGCATAGTGAATAATTTGCGTTAACTTTCGCAAAACTGCGTTATACTGCTTAATTCGTTCGTCTGCGGCTGATTGAGAAGATAACACTTGTTTTATCTCGTCTTCTATATTTTCTATAAATGTCTTCTGCTTTGGTATTTTTACCAAGTCATGCAGCTTATCTTCGGATATTAAAACCATTTTCTTAAACGACATTTGTGATTAATTGTGCAGCAATGCTTGCTATAACTGGCAATAAGGGAATGAGAAAGCCAGATCCAGTTTGAGTAATCTTTTTCTTTTCCTCGCTTATATGCCGAATTCGTGACAGCTTTCGCAGCTTTGGAGCACATTTCTTTAGCAGTTTTTTCTTAACCGTGCTTATTTTAACCTTTCCGTATAAAATATTGCATATTGCCTCTATTAGACATATTATCGTATTTGCATCCAGTTCTTCTACAGCTTTGTTAAAATCTTGGCATTTTGCTGCATTATCTAGTTTTTCGATAGTTTAATTACGCTAATGTGCAGTTCTCATTTTGGAATGTAACAGTAAACGCGTTCTGTTATGGGGAATATGCTTGTGCGCAACTGAAACTTTGTCTCCGTCGTTTTGTGCAAGTCAACAAGTAAATATGTATGCGGCTGTCTCGTAGCGTCTTCAAATGACTCAATAAAGAATTTCTGGTTGCTAGGTCTCAACTGGTTTGCAAGAGAGCGAATAGACAACAAATCGGAATTATTCTTAAAAATAATGAGATAGCTATTATTAATGCGCAAATTGCGAATTATCTTGCTGTAGAAGAGATTATGTGTTACAACAATGGTTGTTAAGAAAAAATGATGGGTTGCCACCGTAAACAGCTTTTCCGCATCAGTCCATTTGTCTATTTGCACCATTAAATCGTCCAAAATCACCAAAGGGCGCTTTTCTTTCAATTTCTTTAGTTCTTCGAGAGAAGGCAGCCCTTCACACATTGTTACGTGTCTTTCGTTTGCAAAGCTATCATATCCTTTTTGGTATTCATTATAGCAGAAATATATGCTTTCTGGAGGATTATTATACACAGCATTTGGCTCAGCTATTATCCTTCTCAAAAGCTCTGTTTTGCCGGCCCCAGACGGACCGCATACCAACATGTTGGTCTGTGATTCCAGCAACATTTGCCCCTCGCTTTCTCACCCCTTTTTCTTATACCCTCTAGCCGCTTTCCTGTATGTGTGCATGTGAGAGAGAAAGACAGAGAAGCTTCGCCATAGGAGGGGCGTCACCTTGGACTGTTTCTGGGTCCATGCATCGCGGGGGTCACCTTGGACTGTTTCTAGGTCAATGTATTGCGGGGGGTCACCTTGGACTGTTTTTTGCTCATGCACAAAAGTGATTTTTGAACATGTACAGTTGTACAAATATACAAAAAAAGGGATTGAGGGAGGCTGATAATGACCGATAAATGTTGAGGGAGGCTGATAATGACCGATAAATGACAGAGAGTGTATATGAGATTGACTTTAAAAAGTCCAATGCGATGACTTGGACATATTTTGTGCTTTACTTTCGTCAGTTACTGTTCAGACTCTGGCAAGGCACAGGCCAAGGTGACGCATTGACCAAAAAACAGTCCGTCGTGACGCCCCGCGTTGCATTGACTGATAGAGAATGACCGTTGGCTCTGAGATATGTACATATGCGTTATGACTACTGTCTGAGAGATATGTATATATGTGTTTGTCCAAGGCTATTAATGACCGATAAATGACAAAAGTGTACATGAGAATGACCAAAAAAATTAGAGAATGTGTATGAGAATGACCAAAATAAAATAGTCAATGGTGATTTCACATTTGTAAAATACTGTTCTGACTTTGTCATGAAACAAGGCGACGCCCCGGACGCCTTCATTGCTTTATACATAGACTTATGTCAATTGCTATGTACACTTTGGCAGGACACTGTCCGAGCTGACGCATTGACCAAAAAATTGTCCGTCCTGACCCAAACGCAGCATTGACCAAGAAAGTGTCCAAGGTGACCCCCCGCGTCCTGGACTTAGAATAATTTCGACTGTCCGTAGTGACCCCCACAACTCTCTTGCATGATTTTAGCACAAATTTGACTAATCGCCAACCTCTAGCGCGTTTGAGTTGAGATTGACAAAGTAATTGGCGGAGATGTTTAGCGTGTCTAGGCCGCTGTAGGCAGACGAAGCTCCGAACAAAGATAGAGAGGGAGACTAAGAGAGATAGAGAAAGCGAAAGAGAGTAAGAATGAGAGAAAGAAAAGGAGAGAGGTTGGGGATAGAGCGAGAGAAAGCGAGAGAGAGTAAGAATGAGAGAGAGAAAAGGAGAGAGGTTGGGGGATAGAGCGAGAGAAAGCGAGAGAGACACATTTTTACATGCAAACACATGAATGAAAACCTACATTGATATTAATTTCCTTTTCTTGTTAAGTCCGAGTATTTATTTGATAAAAATAACAATAAGTTAACAAATCTAGATATGAATGACTGGAGTGAAAAACGGAATAGCTGGGTAAATATCACAGCAACAATTCTCCATTCACTCTCGCGGGGGGTCACCTTGGACACTTTCTTGGTCAATGCTGCGTTTGGGTCAGGACGGACAATTTTTTGGTCAATGCGTCAGCTCGGACAGTGTCCTGCCAAAGTGTACATAGCAATTGACATAAGTCTATGTATAAAGCAATGAAGGCGTCCGGGGCGTCGCCTTGTTTCGTGACAAAGTCAGAACAGTATTTTACAAATGTGAAAGCACCATTGACTATTTTATTTTGGTCATTCTCATCACATTCTCTAATTTTTTTGGTCATTCTCATGTACACTTTTGTCATTTATCGGTCATTAATAGCCTAGGACAAACACATATATACATATCTCTCAGAAAGTAGTCATAACGCATATGTACATATCTCAGAGCCAACGGTCATTCTCTATCAGTCAATGCAACGCGGGGCGTCACGACGGACTGTTTTTTGGTCAATGCGTCACCTTGTCCTGTGCCTTGCCAGAGTCTGAACAGTAACTGACGAAAGTAAAACACAAAATATGTCCAAGTCATCGCATTGGACTTTTTAAAGTCAATCTCATATACACTCTCTGTCATTTATCGGTCATTATCAGCCTCCCTCAACATTTATCGGTCATTATCAGCCTCCCTCAATCCCTTTTTTTGTATATTTGTACAACTGTACATGTTCAAAAATCACTTTTGTGCATGAGCAAAAAACAGTCCAAGGTGACCCCCCGCAATACATTGACCTAGAAACAGTCCAAGGTGACCCCCGCGATGCATGGACCCAGAAACAGTCCAAGGTGACGCCCCTCCTATGGCGAAGCTTCTCTGTCTTTCTCTCTAACATGCACACATACAGGAAAGCGGCTAGAGGGTATAAGAAAAAGGGGTGAGAAAGCGAGGGGGCAAATGTTGCTGGAATCACAGACCAACATGTTGGTATGCGGTCCGTCTGGGGCCGGCAAAACAGAGCTTTTGAGAAGGATAATAGCTGAGCCAAATGCTGTGTATAATAATCCTCCAGAAAGCATATATTTCTGCTATAATGAATACCAAAAAGGATATGATAGCTTTGCAAACGAAAGACACGTAACAATGTGTGAAGGGCTGCCTTCTCTCGAAGAACTAAAGAAATTGAAAGAAAAGCGCCCTTTGGTGATTTTGGACGATTTAATGGTGCAAATAGACAAATGGACTGATGCGGAAAAGCTGTTTACGGTGGCAACCCATCATTTTTTCTTAACAACCATTGTTGTAACACATAATCTCTTCTACAGCAAGATAATTCGCAATTTGCACATTAATAATAGCTATCTCATTATTTTTAAGAATAATTCCGATTTGTTGTCTATTCGCTCTCTTGCAAACCAGTTGAGACCTAGCAACCAGAAATTCTTTATTGAGTCATTTGAAGACGCTACGAGACAGCCGCATACATATTTACTTGTTGACTTGCACAAAACGACGGAGACAAAGTTTCAGTTGCGCACAAGCATATTCCCCATAACAGAACGCGTTTACTGTTACATTCCAAAATGAGAACTGCACATTAGCGTAATTAAACTATCGAAAAACTAGATAATGCAGCAAAATGCCAAGATTTTAACAAAGCTGTAGAAGAACTGGATGCAAATACGATAATATGTCTAATAGAGGCAATATGCAATATTTTATACGGAAAGGTTAAAATAAGCACGGTTAAGAAAAAACTGCTAAAGAAATGTGCTCCAAAGCTGCGAAAGCTGTCACGAATTCGGCATATAAGCGAGGAAAAGAAAAAGATTACTCAAACTGGATCTGGCTTTCTCATTCCCTTATTGCCAGTTATAGCAAGCATTGCTGCACAATTAATCACAAATGTCGTTTAAGAAAATGGTTTTAATATCCGAAGATAAGCTGCATGACTTGGTAAAAATACCAAAGCAGAAGACATTTATAGAAAATATAGAAGACGAGATAAAACAAGTGTTATCTTCTCAATCAGCCGCAGACGAACGAATTAAGCAGTATAACGCAGTTTTGCGAAAGTTAACGCAAATTATTCACTATGCACCCCATAATGTTAGTGAAGAAGATGCTTGGCAAGACAACTTCTCCGAGCCTTCTTTATCTGTGGCAACTGCTGTCCCACCACCCATTCCTACTCTGCCCGCAACAGTGCCAGCACCTTTAAAGGCGCAAACGTCTAAGCAGCAACCAAGGACACCACTACCAGTGCCAACACCTTCCGCGTCAACAGCTTCTGCTTCCCAGAACAGGATTAAAGAAAAAGCAGAGCCTCTTCTTCTACATTTAAAGAAATATCCCGGCGCATTTCCTATAAGCGGCGACATAATAAAGCTTGACGGTGAAAACTACGACCTCGGTAGCCTTATTGAAGATTTTTCTAGTTCCTGGCGTGCTCATTCGACTCCACCGGCCGGTGCACAAGCATTCGCTGACGCACTTGTAGAATCAGGCTTCGATACTCAATCGCTTGGGAATAAAACTCGTAGAGCGCAAGTCGCTTCAAACCAATTTATTGTAAAAGAATGTAAGACGCTTTAGATATACAGAGATATTCGAAATCCAGGCTCTTTTTCCAGCCTTGACGGTCTTCACAGAGCAGCCTTGGAATCTGGGCTAAAGGTAACAAAAGGACAAGTAAAAAAGTTTCTGCATTCGAATGATACATACACGGCCCATTTCCCCAGAAAGCTGCGTTTACGGACTAATAAGCTGCAATGTACTTGGATTAATAGTGACCATCAAGCGGATTTGGCAGTGTTGATAGACTTGAAGAAACATAACTCTGGATACCAATATATTTTAGTTGTCGCCGACGTTCTTATCCGTTTTATAATGGCAGAACCGTTGAAACAGAAAACCGCAGAAGACACAGCAAATGCATATCACGCGATTTTAAACCGTCACGATAGAATTCCCTTTCGCTTGTATAGCGACGCCGGCAAAGAGTTTCTAAATTCGAAATTTAGAATAATTTTGTACGAATTCCGCATTCAACATAGAATTCCAAAGAATCAAACGCTAAAGTGTGCTTTGGCAGAAAATAGTATCCGGAGAAAAAAAGCTCGTCTGTATCGCTATTTTTCAGAATATAACACATATTGCTGGATTGACGTTTTACAAGACGTAGTAAGTGCAATTAATGACACCCCAATAAAATCTATTGGGGGTATTGCGCCATCAAACGTTACGAAAGAGAATGCTGAACACGTTTGGAACACACTTTACGGTAAAGATGCATACAAGAGTCCCAAACATCGCTACAAAATAGGCAATACAGTAAGATTGTCCATAACCAACCAAATATTTAGAAAAGGCTACAAGAACACATTTACGCTGGAAGCCTTCAAAATTAGAAAATTGCTATTTAAAGACCCGCCTGCATATATTATAGAGGATATGGACGGAAAAGAGATTGACTCGATTGTCTACGAAACCGAGCTTGTTGCCTATAACCCAGCTGAATATAAAACTGAAAAAGTGTTGCGAATAAGATATAAAGACGGAAAGAAGCAACTCTATGTAAAGTGGCTGGGATATGCTGATCCCACTTGGATATTTGCAAGTGATGTCCGAAAGCTCTAATTCTTGGCATGTTGGCGATATTACATGCTCACGTTCTCTTGTAGTTTACGTTGCCCAAGTTTTGCTCATTTACACAGTCGTTATTGTTTCTATATATAACCTCTCATTTTCAAATTGCAAGGACGAAAAGCTGTGGATTGCCGTCCTCTCTTCCAGTATTGGATATTTGTTACCCTCGCCTACAATTAGCCAGAGAAAACAATGAAAGATTTTTTATGTCACGTTGCTTTCCAATACAAACAAGGACGATTTAATTGGAAATTTTAAAGTACGACTGCCAGCCCCAATTCATTTACCTTGCGATTACGAAGTTGCACTAACAGAAATAATGTTTCCTTATAATTTTGACCTAATCACCGATAAGCCGGAGAGTGAGAATATTAATGAAAATAACATTATTGTCAAATACTACACTCGAGATTCAAAGGATTTGAACTTTGTGGAGAACCTAACGGTGAGCCTAGAGATGGTAGGCGAAACATTAATAGCGCCAACTAACTCATATAACACTGGGAATGCGCTTGTTACTCAAGTAAATGGTGTTTTACAATACTCTTACCGGAAGAGATTTGGAGTATACTCACAGGGTTTATTTAATTTTAATTCAGACACTGGACGGTGTGAATATACACCTGATGAAAAAATTTATTCTATTACATTTTCCAAAAAATTGGCATACTTACTCGGCGTTGACGAAACAATAACTGAAGACGGTTATACAGTTGTTCCCGGAAAGCATCGTATTCATGTCGCAAAGGAAATGTTATTCATTTATGCAAGCATTGTTGAAAATCAGATTGTTTCCAACACATTCTCCCCTTTACTCAAAATTGTTCCGATTAATGCCAATCACGGCGAAAATGTTCATTTATCCTTTTCTCGTCCGCAATACATAAATGTAAAGTCAAAAGATTTTGAAAGCATTCATGTCCATATAAAAACGAGTGAGGACGACGTCGTTGCATTTCACTCTGGATTCTCGTGTCTTATTCTACATTTCAAACCGAAACATTAATGCACATACACTTTGACCCTAATAGTATAAGCGTACAAGAGTGAGAGTCATTGCAGTGCCAGGCGGAAGATATGACCTGCCATACTCCACAATATTTACTGACATTATTCCACGACGTGTTATACTTGGTCTTGTGCAAACAAATGCGTACGAAGGCAATTTGAAGCATTCGCCGTTTAATTTCGGCCATAATAATATTTTAGAAGTCTCTATTGACTCTGGAGGGGTGACATTTCCAGCGCAACCGATTAAAACTAATTTTAAAACCGGCGCATATGCAGAATCATTCCTAATGTTTTACGAGAATATAAGTGCAGTGAGCGAGAATCGTGATTTGGCAATTAATTATAAGCAGTACGCGAACGGCTTTAGCCTTTTCGCATTTTATTTGTCTGCTTCTGATACAAACAGCGATTTTGAATTAATTCGTAGTGGAACTACTCAAATTGCAATGAGATTTTCTGAAAAGACTCCCGCAAACGGCTTGCAGCTTGTTATTTATGCCGAATATGACGGAATGTATCAGGTGGCGTGTCTATTGTATGTATGCCTTTGTTATAACGTTCTTTTGCAGATTGACGCGTACAGAAACGTGTTTTCTGACGCACAAACGTGATGGCCCGCTTCATCTCACTGTCTACGTTCATCGAGGTCAAGCTTGACATCGACTTGGACGGGCCTGTGTCAGACAGAGACATCCATCTTGTTAACACCGAGCTCTCTCGAAGAAGAGTTCGCACAAACCACTTGGAAAAGGATTTCGAGTTGGACAACCCGCTCATTCTGCCAAATTCGAATGCCTTCAAGAAAGTGATTGTTGCCATGGAGGTTCGCAGTCGGCAGCACTCGCTTGGCAATCGCCCCGTAAGACTCATGATCAAGGTTAATTTTGCAGAAACTGAATTTTTCTCATTCTAATGATTATAGGAGTACTACTACGCGAAACACGACATTCTTCTACAGAAGCCTCTGATGCAGCTTATCTCGGCTCAAAACGGCGCCCTCTATCCGATTGAAGTTCTTTGCGTGTCCTACTAATTGTATTTAAACTGCGATTGTTGCTTTTGTGAATAAAATGGAGGCTCTCACGAATATTGAACTTGACAAAATAATGGGTAACTGTCCTCCGGTAACTCAGCGTTATTATCTTGGAAGCTATCCTTGTGATACGCTAATAGAAATTCCAGATAAAAGGCCGTTTTGGGTAATTTTTAATACGGGAGACTCTAAAAGTCTAGGAGAACACTGGGTTGCAGCTTTTGTGGATAATAAGAGTATTGTTGACTATTTTGATTCTACTGGCGATTCAATGCCTGAACAAGTGAAATCGTGGCTTTCACCCTTTAAGAGGCAAAGAAATTTTAATATGAGAGTACAGGGAATAGCAAGTACCGTTTGTGGCCATTATACTATTTTCTTCCTGTATCAGAGATGTTTGGGTAAAAAACTTAAAGATATACAGAAAATGTTTAGTAACACTAATTTTGGCCAAAATGACCGTTTTGTTGTAAAATGGTATAAGCGACAGCTACAGAAATGTATAAATAGACCGTTGACAGCACTTTAGCCATTTACAAGGTCTGATCGAAAGAACCCCGCTGAGGCTAAGACGCCAGAAGCTGTCATTTCGCCTACTATTGAATTTAAGGCTGAGAGAGAACCCAAGGCTGAGAAAGAACCAGAAAAGGCTTTTAATTGTGCTGACTGTGACTCTCATTTTTCTACCGGATTTAATCTGCGTAGACATGTAAAACGTACTCATCCAGACGAAGCTCGCACTACTCGTTATATTCGCCCTATTGGGCTGATAAGTCTTTTGGTTGATGAGAATGAGAACCTCTATGTTCAGTTCCGCGAGACGTAATGTCCCAGTCAAGTAGCTCATCAGCCGGGTCTTCTAGAAAACGCAGAAGAGATGAATCATCACCACACAAGGTAAATATCATTTACTAAATGCCTTAAAAATAGTATTTCTTAAGCGCTCGTTCCAAGACTTGGCTGAAGCCTTCAAGGCGCCAGAAATGTTGCGACCTGCAGCCATACATGCGCAGCATTTGATATTTCTCGCAGTTTGCCAAAAATGTGCAAAACGCAACAAAACAACTGAAAAGAGAACGATTACTATACATCTGTGTATCTCTTGCCATGAAGCAAACAGAAACATACAATCTACGATATTTCGCAATATTGTTTTGAAAAATGGGAACGACCGACTAAACTCTCGTCGTCAGAGTTAACACACCTTCAACAGCGTGCGGTCATGTCAGAGGTTTGTCTTTAAAAATGCCTGCTGAGTATATTTATTGATTTTAGCACAAATTTGACTAATCACCAACCTCTAGCGCGTTTGAGTTGAGATTGACAAAGTAATTGGCGGAGATGTTTAGCGTGTCTAGGCCGCTGTAGGCAGACGAAGCTCCGAACAAAGATAGAGAGGGAGACTAAGAGAGATAGAGAAAGCGAAAGAGAGTAAGAATGAGAGAGAGAAAAGGAGAGAGGTTGGGGATAGAGCGAGAGAAAGCGAGAGAGAGTAAGAATGAGAGAGAGAAAAGGAGAGAGGTTGGGGGATAGAGCGAGAGAAAGCGAGAGAGACACATTTTTACATGCAAACACATGACTGAAAACCTACATTGATATTAATTTCCTTTTCTTGTTAAGTCCGAGTATTTATTTGATAAAAATAACAATAAGTTAACAAATCTAGATATGAATGACTGGAGTGAAAAACGGAATAGCTGGGTAAATATCACAGCAACAATTCTCCTCTCTCGTCTTTCAATAGTGCCCTCTTGTTATTCAATTTGTCTCTATCTTTTCTTGGAAAAGTATAAATATATCTGAAAACGCGCAATTATATGGGTATCTGAAACATTTGGCTTTGAGCGGAATAAATTTGAGTTCAAACAATGGTTCGTGCATTTCCGCATTAATCAATCATGGAAGCGTGGAAATTTCTCTGGCTGCAACAGAAGGCTGAGGGCGGAAGATAGGATATAAATCTATTCAAGTCTTTCGATGTTTCCATTTTGTCCACGGCCATATGGTTGTACATATGAAACGACAATAAACATAAAGATCTGCCGTTATCCTTATTATGTGATAATTCAGTCAGTAAAAGTTTGATCACAAAATGATTAGAATTATTCGATCACGGAATCCTGGTGGGTAAACGCGTGTGTCAAAGTGAAAAGAAAATCTTGGACGATATATTCCGCTCTCTCGTCCAGGGAGTGGAATCGAATTCGAGCATGATAAGACACGTATTGATCTTCAAATAAATTACGAAAAGTCTTAAATCAGTTGTTTAAGATTTCATTAGTACCAGTCAAATCATTCCTTCAAATACAATGGAATATTTAGCTGCTTTGTTCCCATAAAAACCACCGGTGTGATCCAAAAAAAAAAACCACCGGTGTGCACTTCGGCCACGCGTGCCCCCGCCAACTTACGCTTTTTTCCGTCTCTGTCTCTCTGTCTCTCTCTCCCGCTTTTCTTTTTCAAAGCGGGAGAGAGAGAGAAAGACAAGACCATTCGCACGGACAATTCCCGTGTGCCAATCATCAATAGTTAAAAAATTCTGAGAAAGAAGAAGAAACATAGATGAACAGCAGCCTTCAACACTTCTTTGTGCTATAACAAATGGCCATGACACTGAAATCCACCTAGATGCCTTTTTTCCTTCACTTCACTTTACTTACAATTAGCAATTTTAATGCGCCAATTAATTACATTTACATATACATGACTATATCTACATACATATGTATATAAATATTTCAATTCCATGAAGGGAGATCAAAGTTCCACTAAATCTCTGACACTTTATGGGAAGCATGTTGGGCAAAACCAGCGAATAACTTAAAGGATTTTAACGAACAAAAAAAAAATTATTTTTTCATGTTCCAGAAACATATGTCATATGCACATATAAATTAATTTTTTATTAAAACACTCTCTTCCAAGTGCGCATTCGAGTGATATACGCAAGTAAAACTCTTGTTCAAATAGATTGTGTTTCATTTATCGAAAATAGAAAGCATTGCTAAATAATTCAGTCTAACTTCTCTGCTTCTCCGATTCTCAGTACACATATGCTTCTCTTTCTTCTCTCTATTATTGGTCTCTTGTTATTCTATTATCTCTTGCGTTCTTGGGTATATATTTGTATGTATTAAAACATTATTTTATATGTTTACATGATACGTTGCTTTTGATAGAAATGGGCGCAAGAAATGCATAGCAATTTGAGTTCAAACGCCAGCTTGTTGATTTCCATTTTATTCATTAACTTATCACTTTATTTTCATTTGTGTCATGCCATCTTACAGATAAAATTAAAATATACATTCAGCAGCCATGATTTGGCGTTACTATTATGAGGATACTATTCAGGTATTTTTTTTATTGGAATAGAAAAGTGAGTTGAAATATTTCCACGGAATGCTTCACTGAATCCTCGTGGTTTACTCGCGCGTGTCAAAGGGAAAATAAAATGTGAGTAGCTGCATTTTGCTGCGCAGTTGATCACTGATGACACACCTATGACTCTTTATTATTATCCATTTTATTTTTCTATTTTCAACGCGTTTGCTCCGTATCTCTCCATGTTGGCTTTAATTGTGCCGGGAGGAAACTGATAAATGTAGCTGTTTAATTACATTGAACCCTCTGCCTTTAATATTAGATATCGTCTCGACATCGTCTCTCTCTCTTGGGCCCCTGGCCGGAGTGCACCCGCCACGGTAGAAAGCTTATGTTAGGCCACGCTCTCTCTCTCTCTCTCTCTCTATCTCTCTCTCTTTATTTATCTCTTCCTCCCTTCCTCTCTCTCTCTCTTTCTTTCTCTCTTTCTTTATCTCTTCCTCCCTTCCTTTCTCTCTTTCTCTCTCTCTTTATCTCTTTCTCTCCCTCTCTCTTTCTCTGTTTCTCTCATTCTCTTTCTCTCCCTCTCTCTCTACCTTTCTTTCCCTGAGTGTAAGCGAAGCGGTCAAAATAAATCGCGCCTGGGAATCTCATACAAATTCAAATAGCTATTTTAACTTGTATGTTGCTGCTGCATCCGAATGACGCGGCCGGTGAGGAGGACTATGGCAGCGGGTACCAAAACCACGGCTGCAGAGAGAAAGAGAATGACAGAAAGAGAGTGAGAATAAAGGGAGCGCGAAAGGGAGAAACATTCACAACATATTCTTAGCGAAGAATGTATGGCGCTCGATCGAGCGCAATTCGTGTCCGAATAGTGGAGGTCGCATTCATTGCTCCCTGCCTGCAGCTAATGCCACTGCACTGTAAGTATTATGTTTCAGGCATCCACTCACTTCACATAAGAACCTTAAAATGGTCAAGCTACCTTTTTAGACTATTTTTATTGCAATCAGAACAATTTAAGTCGTATTATGTCTCAGCGACCAAGCAGAATGTATCGACTTTCATTTTCTTTTCACTTTGCAATTCACCTGAATTCCGTGAAAGAGTGCGTTCAATAATTCTACTCACTTTTGTGACCAAACTTTTTCTGACTGAATTGTCAGATAATAATGATAACGCCGAATCGTTATGTTTATTTTTATTTTCTATTTAGAAACATATGCCTGTCAATCTGGACAATCTGGAATTGTCGAAAGACGTGAATAGATTTATTCTTGTTCCTTCTGTTGCAGCCAGAGAAACTTCCACGCTGCCACGAGGGATAAGTTTATAAATAACGCGAAAATATACTAACTATCGTTTGAACTCAAATTGCTGTGTATTTCATGCATTTATTGCAATTGAAGATACATCTTTCATGAACCCATAGAATACTGTTTTTTTTCTCAGAAATATATATTTATTTCTCCCAAGAGAATGCGAGAGGCAATCGAATAACCGGAGGGAGCTGTAGAAAGATTAGAGAGGAGCGAGAGTGAACGTAGAATTCTGAGAAACAAAAAGGAAAATCATAAGAAAAGCTTAAACCTCGCTTCATTTCATTTCTGATGCAGTTTTTGAAGAATACAAAAAGGTGTTCATCTCTCTCTCCCTATCACAAGAATAAATCTATTATGCTAATTGTTTTGATAACTTTCTCCCGACGTTCCTGAAACTAGATACTAACCAAAATGCACAATATGAAACTGGTACATTATCATAAATTAACTTTTACATTTCATGTGCAAAAATTCTTCAGGCATTGAATAACAAGATGAAACTTTTAGAGTAAAAATTATTTTAAAAAAATATGTACATTTTATTACATTTGCAACTAAAATTGCTGAACTTTTCATGCATTTCTTCCACACAGATCCAAATCTTTCTTATACCCATAAAATAATGCCTTTTTAAGATTTATTTTTATTTTCCTAGATTACGTGAGAGACAATCGAATAACAGGAGGGCACTGTAGAGACACAATGCAACAAAAAACCGGCCTCAAAAATGCAAACATTATGTTTATGAATTATGTTTTTTTTTCTTTTCTTAAATAAATTTGTTTCGTTTAGCCGATCCTGTATTTTTGCACCGACATTCTTCCGTTACATGTAAACATTCTCTTGTCCCTTCTTTCTCTGCCTCCGCTTAATTGACCTTTTAGTTTCAATTGTCACTTGACATTTGATTGTCAATGCTCATCATTGTGGAGCCATTTCGCAGTTTATATATCGTAAAACTCTACTTGGATTTTTTAAATGTATTTGTACAATAGTGCAATAAAAAAAACCGGCACGAATATTTTTTTGAATACTGTTTTTTAAAATTATATTTATTGCGGATATTCTTTGTGTGCTAATCCAGTGGTTTAGTGCCACCATTCGTCCAATAAAGTTCACAGCGATTTTCTGAGGCTCTGATATGACTGCGATCTATTGTTCAAATTTCATACAAAACAATCAGTTTCTAATCTGACACAGCAGTTTGTCACATTCAAGTGTTTTGGTTCCACTATTTCAAGGTGCTGTATTCGACAGTTAGTAATTAAAACAATGGTACACACATTGCACCATTAAAAAAAATATTAGCGCATAAAAGGGAAGCGATTTTTCTAATGTTTTGCCAGGGGTGTCAGTGGATAGTTAGTGCATTTTCGCATTAATCATAAACTTATCCATCACTTTGTATCTTCGCAACACTCTTTCAAAGAGAATGGGATATTTAGCTGCTGTGTTCACATCAAAACCGCGGGCGTGATTCACTAATATATAAACATATAAAAATTACTACTAGAATATTTAGATACATATGTATATAAATAGCGAAATCGTTGAGTTTAGTGCTAGTAAGCTAGGTCCTGCGACGAATGCCTGGATACGGTAGCCACTGCCACCGGAAGCGTTCTCTCCGCGCCGTTGCAACATGTTGCTTACGCCGCTGGAAGGGAACTTCCTATACATGCGTACGAAGGGAACTTCCTATACATACATATCTCATCCCGGCGATCAGATCGATATTATCACGGCTTGGCATGATGTCTTTCATTGAATTTCCGCGTTATTCATTTACGTCATAGCAGCGGGATTTCGGCGTACTTGGCCGGCAGTACAGTGAGCCGAAAGTTGCATTGTAGATAGAGATAATAAATGTAAGTAAAAAAAATCAATCTTTTTTTTAATCAGGAAAAAAATGTAATGCATATAGAAAACATTGCAAGCATATATTTCAGTGTATAACTTTTTTAATTTGAGTTAAAAGAAATCCATTAAAAAATTTTGCACTTGTTGCTCGCCAATTAACTGTGCAGTGCGTTGTAGTCGCGCGGGTAGGAGTGCACGGGTTTCAAATGAAAGAAAATATAAATTTTTTACAAATAATTTTTGCTCTAAAGATTTCATCTTGTTCTTCAATGCTTTAAACATTTTGCACATGAGCAAAAGTTAGTTTTATGTTGAAGGTTAAAACTGTTCATGTTTTACATTACGCATTTTGTGAGTGCATATTGTATCTATTTTAGTTTCAGGAGCGTCTGGAGAAAGTTACCAAAACAATAATCATAGCATGAGCGACATATTCTTGTGAGAGATAAATAAAGCACCTACGAGATGAAGAGACCAATCGCAGTCACTCATTGTTCTTCTTTCGCATAATTTCTATAAAAAGTATTATACTTTTCGCAACACGGCGGTTTTTCTGTAGAGGACAGCAGTGAATAAAAAAAAGTAGCCATGTAAGACTACAAACGAAACAAGGCGTTCTCTGAATATGTCTCTTCATATAAATGTTTCGCACCCTCTCTCACTATCTTCTCACTCTCTCTCCCTTTCCTCTCTTTCTCTACTGGCGTACATATATGGCGTCTACCAAGGCTGCAGACAGAGAGAGAGAGAGAGAGAGTGTGAGAAGAGAGTAAGAGAGAAAATTGCTAGAAATCAATCGGACAGTCCAATTCGACTACATGATACGCATGTTCGAAGCCAGGGAAGCTTCAGGTATATTTTTTTAAATTTTTTGTGGACTTCAGGGTTATTCATTAATTTATCACTTCTCTTGAGTCATAGCAAAGCGGAAATTCATCTGACTCCAAGAAAATACTGAAGATAAAAGATTGGAGGTAAATAAAGTCAAGTTTTTCTATCTCGAGAGAAACCATCTGGCGTTGTATGTGGCAATTTATATTTAGGGCAATAAATATCATCATATAAGAATTCAGCCATTAATTGTTCGATCTAAAAAGTGAGTTGAATTGCTTCCACGAATTCTTTCCCCTAACCTGGTGGATTATACCCGCGCTTCAAAGAGAAAAAATAATGCAAGTCGTTGCATTCTGCTAGTACAATTTTGCCGTGCAAATAATTTATATTGTCATGATTTCAATAAAAGAAAGTTCTGTTAAGGGAACTTTAAAATGCACAATTTAACCATCAACGCAACTTATATGCAGAATACTTCTAAGCGATGTAAAAAAAATATACCTGAAGCTTCCCTGGCTTTGAACATGCGTATCATGTAGTCGAATTGGACTGTCCGATTGATTTCAAGCAATTTTCTCTCTTACTCTCTTCTCACACTCTCTCTCTCTCTCTCTCTCTCTGTCTGCAGCCTTGGTAGACGCCATATATGTAGGCCAGTAGAGAAAGAGAGGAAAGGGAGAGAGAGTGAGAAGATAGTGAGAGAGGGTGCGAAACATTTATATGAAGAGACATATTCAGAGAACGCCTTGTTTCGTTTGTAGTCTTACATGGCTACTTGTTTTTATTCACTGCTGTCCTCTACAGAAAAACCGCCGTATTGCGAAAAGTATAATACTTTTTATAGAAATTATGCGAAAGAAGAACAATGAGTGACTGCGATTGGTCTCTTCATCTCGTAGGTGCTTTATTTATCTCTCACAAGAATATGTCGCTCATGCTATGATTATTGTTTTGGTAACTTTCTCCAGACGCTCCTGAAACTAAAATAGATACAATATGCACTCACAAAATGCGTAATGTAAAACATGAACAGTTTTAACCTTCAACATAAAACTAACTTTTGCTCATGTGCAAAATGTTTAAAGCATTGAAGAACAAGATGAAATCTTTAGAGCAAAAATTATTTGTAAAAAATTTATATTTTCTTTCATTTGAAACCCGTGCACTCCTACCCGCGCGACTACAACGCACTGCACAGTTAATTGGCGAGCAACAAGTGCAAAATTTTTTAATGGATTTCTTTTAACTCAAATTAAAAAAGTTATACACTGAAATATATGCTTGCAATGTTTTCTATATGCATTACATTTTTTTCCTGATTAAAAAAAAGATTGATTTTTTTTACTTACATTTATTATCTCTATCTACAATGCAACTTTCGGCTCACTGTACTGCCGGCCAAGTACGCCGAAATCCCGCTGCTATGACGTAAATGAATAACGCGGAAATTCAATGAAAGACATCATGCCAAGCCGTGATAATTCTACCATAAACATACTCATAAAATAGTGCTTTTCAAAAATACTTTAGTTTTCCAGATCGAGTTACACTATGGAGAGATGAGAGAGGAGTGGAGAGTTAACTGACCATGAGAATCGGAGAAGCAAAGATGTTAGACGGAATTCTTAATCGATGCTTTTTAACGCCCGATAATAGTTTGAAGCGGACTACGTATTCAAACAAAAGGTCTAACTTGTGTATTTCACTTGTCTGTGTACCGTGAAGAGTGAAGATAAAGCGTGTATTTTAATTTAAACTTAATTTATATACACGTTGTATGCAAACGAAAGAGCCCAGAAAGCTACAAAAGTGGCACCGAATAGTTTCTTTATAACAGTTTTAAATGAATATATCCTTTTCAAAAAAAACCTTTTTTTAACAAAACGGTGGTTTTGCCCGGCATTCTTCCAATAAGTTCACAGAGACATTACGGAACAATGTTGACTTCTTGAAGGCCAGATGATTATTGATAGTAGTACGAATACACAGTCGTCCTTAGAAGTCGCAAATGAAAAAGTCAGCGTATGGTTAGATTTATTTTTTCTAACAATTTGTCAGGTGTGCAACACATGCTAGCCAACGGCGAGGAGAGAACGCTTCAGGTGGCAATGGCAACCGTATCCAGGCATTCGTTGCGGGACCCGGCCTGCTTCTTCTTCTTCTCGCACTAACGGATGTCTGGACGGCGAAAGACCTCAACATGCGCTCACGCGGAATGAGGCCGAGGTACTCTGCGCCCGGTATAACCACACACAGAAAATAATTTGGTTGTATTTAACAAAATGAGGTACAAATATATTATGAGAATTCTAACACGCAGAATATTTTGTGAAAACGGCGCGGGCATTCTGTACCCTCCGAGGTACATTTTGTAAAATGAGCGAGTTGGGCCGGAAGCGCCCCATTCAGCTGCTGTTTTTCGCTCTGTTTTGTTTTTTTCTCTTTCCCTCTTGATAAAACTGCCTATCTCTCTATATATCTTTTTTCTCTCAGCTTTTCTCTACCCAACAATACCTTTTTCCCCACTGTACTTGCATTTTAAAGCCCCTTTAAAATTACTTTTATACGGCATTCCAGAGTTTCTGAAATTGTTTATATCTTTTTCTTCTTATTTCTCTCTCTGTCTACCTAAATAGAATAAAATGTCATTAAAGATCGCAAAAAGCGATAATTTAGCTAACCTGTGACTGTAGTGATGATGGAGGAGTCGTCGCCGTTGCTGGTACCTGGAAGTAGATAGAGAGAGAGAGAGAGACATTTTGTTCCCGACCGGACCCGAACCACCACCCCCCACGCGCAATTTTCCCACGTTAACCACCAGGCCACCAACCCACCCATGCAGCTTTCTGCATTGGATAACCTAGTGATAGGGAGGGGGGGGGAATGAGACATATGCGCAGCGATTTGCTTCATTCCTGTCTCATGTCTCTCTCTCATCTCTCAAGTTTTGTTTTTGAGTTGTTTGTCTGTACATACATTGTGAGTATACATGCACCCCCCCCCCCCCACCCCTTATCTTGCTCGCTGCGGATAGAGAGAGAGAGAGAGAGAGACAGATACAGACAGACAGACAGACAGGCAGAAAGACAGACAGACAGAGAAAGGACAGAAGGAGAGAGAGAGAGAGAGAGAGAAAGAGAAGAAGAAGGCGAGAGAAAGAAAGAAAGATGGATGCAGCCTTTCAAGTGCGGTCACATGCGATCGATCGCATGCAATGCGAGAGAGAGAGATAGAGAGAGAGACAGACAGACAGACACAGACAGACAGAAAGACAGACAGAAAGACAGACAGAAAGACAGACAGAAAGACAGACAGAAAGACAGACAGAAAGACAGACAAGCAGAAAGACAGATATACAGAGAAAGAGAGAGAGAGAGAAAGAGAGAGAGAGAGAGAGAGAGAAAGAAAGAATGAAAGAAAGACAGAAAGAACTATCTTTCTCTTGATAAGTGAACGCTGTTCGTGATGTCAGGAGTTGGCCGTGTAGCAAAAGTTGGATCCCTAGCTTTTGTGCGTGTAATCAAACCGCTCAACGTTACTTATCCGCATCTCTCTGTACCTCATTAGAACCGCCTTTCTATGTAGAATCTAATGACATAGAGAGAGAGTGACCTTTAGGTCTCTTTATAGAGTTCCCTGCAAAAGAAACACACATACTCACAAATCTATGAAACAGTCGTTTCTGCGCTCAATTATCAATCAATATGGTCTCTCTCTCTCTGTCTCTCGGTGTTTCGCTCCCTCTCTCCTTCTCTCTCTCTCTTTCTCTCTCTCTATTCTCTCTCTCCTTCTCTTTATAAGTGAAGGTCAGAAGTTGGCCGTGTTCCTCGCTCTTGCGCGCAAACTTGTAAGTGTAAGAACAACCCTCAACGCTTCATTATCAAACGCATCTCAAATAACAGTCAAAACAATTCTAACAACATTTGGAGCAAGCAAATTCTTCAAATAACATAATAAATTCCTACAATCAGGAGACTGAATTCAATGTACAAGTTACTTCTACAAGCGAAAAAACAACGATTATATTCACAAGATACTTCAAATAAGATAATATGTCCCAATAACCACAACATACAGAAACCGGTTCGATTCTCAAGGTTAATAATGCTAGAAAGGGATATTGACCAGGGCACATTTACAGTAAACGATAGGTAAAATATTAGAGCTTCACAAAATTTCAAGTAATCCAATTTTTATATCTCTGAATACTTTCTCAGGCAAAGGAATATATTAAAGTTACTTTTTGGACACAAGTAAACCAAAAAAGCGAGGGACCTGATAGAAAAAATCTCAAAATGTTTGGGAAAGAAGCAATATATCGAACGAAGTCAGGAAAAAGATAAAATATCCTAATTAGGTAGAAAGAGAGTGGAGCTCAGACCAAGTCGGAGAAATCCTCGATGTCATACGGCGGTGAGTTACGGTTTACGGTAACGGAAGAATGGTTTTCTTCTTCAACGGTATTTCTTCCAACGATATTTCCTCCTATCGATTCCTCGTCATCACTCCACTGCTCATCTTCACCACGGCGATTGTCTGCATATGCGATTGGAACCTTAAACTTTTTAAAGATAAATGATTTTTCTGTATACTGTAACTACAGTAAGCAAAACTAACAAAAGATGAAGAATAACTCTTGCACTCAAAAGCATAGGCAGGTTACTGTATCTTGAGTGAAAAAATACAGTAACCAGCCTATCAAGCAAGAGAAGTCTTCGTGATTCAAACTTCATTTAAGATTCATTACAAGAAAAGTAAGCAAAAAGTTCATTCCTTCAAAAGATTCCTTCTATGCTAAGAAAGGTTAAAAGCACTAGCAAAAAGGGTATTGTTACATGAATTAACAAACTTTTTGTCTTTATTGACGTCGGCTGAAGCACTCGCCGTCGACGGCTGTGTCGAGGGCTCCTCCAAGGCATCCAAGCCAATCAACTCGCGGAAGACGTAGTCAACCGATTGCTTCTGCGCGTCTGTTAGCTGCTTCGTTGACGAGCTGAATCAACACTCTTCTCTCTCGGTCTTTCACGATATTGCAATCTTTGTATTTAAGGTTTATAATTCAAAAAAAGAACTCGTTTATTGCCCAACCCTAAAGTAAAAGGTGGTTCTATTACGGGCTGCTGGAATAACCTCGCATGGTCATCGACAGGCTTCCGCGCCTTCGCAGCGCTCAGCCTCTTTCCAGAAATGCCAGACGTACTATCCGGCCCGACCTCCTCACACTCGTCACCTGGACAATATTCACGCTTATTATAAGCCTTCCAAGAAGGAAATCATGATACAATATTCACGCTTATTATAAGCCTTCCAATAAGGAAATCATGAGTTCACAGTTAGAGAAAAAAATTAGAAGAAAAAATGCTCGGGTCGCAGAGATAAAGATGATTATTGTATGGGATGGCATATAGATTTAATTGTATAGCATATGAATCTTAGAAAACCTTAATTTTTGGAAGAAATAACAATATTAAAGCAAAGCAAGGGTACTATTCAATTACTCTTGAAAAAAATATTACCGACCTTCTTCAACAAGAAGATCTTATAAGACAATGAAAAGTAATGGAAACTAAAGCTTAAAAACACCAACCAAAGAACAGCTCGGTGGCCGTCTTGAACAAGTGTGCCCGACGTAGTCTTGCTCTGCTCATCTGCTTGCTTCCCTCGGTACGACATCGACGGCAAACTGCCTAAATGCGAATGTTCCCTTCTCAAAAATAAAATATCCAAAAGAAACATTGATATGAACATAAAAAGCAAATGCAAACAGCAACCTATTACAATAGAAAACATTGTTCGAAAGTTGTATGTCTGACCACATTTCTGAACCGCTGAACTAGAGTTCGAAATTTTGATTGAACGGACTGGTTAAAAAACGGAACAATGGTAACTTTTCAAAGTTCGATAACACTTTGTCTCACTCTATCTTTCTCTCTCTTTATCTCTCTCTCTCTCTCTCTCTCTCTCTCTATCTCTCTCCCTCTCTATGTCTGTGTTGTCTCTATGTCTCTCTCTGTCCCCCTCCGTGTCTCTCTTTCTCATGTTTTGCTTATTTTTCATTATATTAAACTGCAAATCGATCTTTTCTACCGTTTCGCAGCTGTTAGAATAAAGAGAGAGATAGATAGAGAGAAAGAGAGAGAGATAGAGAGAGGGAAATGAAAAGAAACCCAAAGAAACCAACAACGCAAAAGATATTGAGGTAAATATATTGAAAGATGCTTTTGTTTACGAGGAAACACGCTGCATGTCATGGTGCGCAAAACTACAAAATGTCCGCGATACCCCATTTTGTAGTTTTGGGAGGTCGAAAACGCCAAAACTACAAAATGTCCTTGGCGTTTTTCGGCTCGCGGCCAAAACTACAAAATTGTTTTCTGTGTGCAGCTTTTCTGCCATCTCTCTCTCTCTCCCTCTCGATCTCTCTCTTCGCTTTTTCTATTATTGTCCATTTTTTCCCGTTTACCATGCTTAAGCTCCGTTTGACAGTCTCTCCTTCATCCTTTTTTTCTTTTACCATACGGCAAAACACCAGAAAAATCGCTTCCCTCTTATGCGCGCGATAATCTATTTTGAGAATATTCTAATTTGTTTGAATATTCTCGGCGACTCTCCATCTCTCTCTCTTACTCTCTCAATTGCTCTTTCTCACAGTCTCTCTCTCTCTCTCTCTGCAGCCGTGGTTTCGGAACCCGCTGCCAGAGACCAACGCACCGTCTGATTCCTTCGTATGGCGGCGAATTGTTTACCGAGCTAGGAGACTCTTGCTTCCATGTTGTTACATGTCATGTGGACCAGGTAGAGAAAGAGAGGAAAAGAGAGAGAGAGAGAGAGAAGAGAGTGAAAGAGATAAGTATGGTATGTATAAATAAAGAGGCCTGACTGAGAGTGTGCGAAACATTTAAATGAAGAGACTTATTCAAAGGTCGTCTTGGACATCATATCATGTTTAGTCTTCCATGGCTATTATTTCACTGTTGCCTTCTACAGAAAAACCGCCGTGTAGCGGAAAAGCATAAAAAAGTTTTATAGAATATTATGCGACCGAAAGAGAAAAAAAAACCTCTGCTATTTTCTTAGAGATAGGCAGAGAAAAAGGCAGACAACTTGAGCAAAAGAAAAGATTCTCATCATTCTCTCTCTCTCCCTCGCTTTATCTCCGTGACGCCCTAATAGTGCCCCTCCCTCGCAAGGGTATTGAAAAATAGTACCCCTGGGGGTACTAATAGAGAAAATGCGGTATCCGGAATCAGCTAACCAAACGCAACGATTGTGTGTGGTGGTTTTGTTAGCATGCAGATGAACTAATATTAGTCGATTTTTTCGGGTTGTTGGTTCTTCTTCGGGTAATACTCATAGCATGAAAGATTTATTCTTGTGAGAGATGAATAAAGCACCTTCGAGATGAAGAGAGCAATCGCAGTCTTATCGCAGTAGTCACGCATAATTTCTATAAACATTTTTACACTTAAAAACCGGCCCTAACCATAAGCTCCCTCTCCCATTCCTTCTTTCTCCCTGTTTTTCTTAATCTCACTCTCCCTGTCTCTCTCTCCCTCTCCCTGTCTCTCTCTCTCTCTCTCTTTCTCTATCCCTCTTTCTCTCTCTACCTCTCTCTCCTTTCCCTCCCTCTCTCTCACGCCTTCTCATCTCCTCTCTTCCTTTCTCTCCCTCTCTCTCTCTCCCCTCACTCCTTCTTCATCATGAGCGCTTTGGCCCGGCAGACGGCGGCGCGTTTCGGGGTGAAGTCGCGCGAAACAGTAGTGTGGAAGTTCTGCGGAGAAAAATGATCAAAGGCAAAGAATAATTATCAATAATCGATACTTATGCATGAACGAATAGTGATGGAATAAATATGCAATGAAGAACTGTAAAAATAAAGACATTGAAGAATTTTTTACCAAGTAAGGGTTATCGCATGAATTATAATTATTTAAAACTGTTTCAAAAAATTAAAAGAATTTTGCTTACAATTAGATCCTTGCGAAAAGGAGTGGAGAGAGGGGAGAGAGCAAAAGAGTGAGCGAGAGAGTGAGGAAGAGAGAGAGAGCGTGAGAGAAGGAGAAAGATAAAGGTAGAGAGAATAAGAAGGAGAAAGAGAGAAAGAGTAAGAGAGGCAGGTAAAGGGATATGGAGAGAGAGGAAAAGTGAGCTAGGGAAAGAGAGAGAGAGAGGGAGAGAGAGAGAGAAACAAAACGATCCCCTCCAACATGATCTCTTGCATTGCCGAGTGCGTTGCGTGGCCGAGTGAGATATTCACTTCCTCCTCGCTTCTCCGTGTACGCCATCTCGAGAGAGAAATTTAATGTTTTTTCTTTCAAAATGAAATTAATCACATTTAAACTTTCTAAAATACGAACATTTGCATATCTACATACTCGGTATTCATAAATAAAAATTTGATGTTATATATGATGTATTCTACAAAAACCTCCTAGCAAATCGGAATTTCTAGAATTTATCTTTATAGAAACAATAAGCTGTAAAATCGACGGTTTTTCATTTGACATTTTATATCTGCATCCTTATTACGAATATTTTTTTTATAAGAAAAATTAGTAGATCGAAAAAAATTACTTACGAGATACATATATATATATATATATATATATATATATATATACATATATATATATATATACATATATATATATATATATATATATATATATATATATTTAAGTTTGTAACAGAAATACGGCCTTTAAAAAAATTATTATAGATCATCTTTTGTTCTTTTTTAAGCGAAATACCGTTTTTTTGCTCATTTTAGAACATGCCGCTTACCATTCTGACGGTGCCGTAGTCAACTGGACCACCGGCACCGAGTACAGACTTCTGCTCGGCGGCGGGAAGACGCTCTCCTTTCTGACTGTTCCATCAACTATTCTCTCCGAACATGAACTATTCGAAAGAAAAGTGGGTATGTGAGAGAGTGGGAAATAGTAGGATAAATAGAGAGAAATCGAGAATTAAGACAAGAAATAGAGAGAGGGGCTGTCAACCAAAAAGCTGAAATTGAGGCGTATTCGTCATGCAGAAGCGATGACCTAATTGAAAGCAGGCTGAAGGAGCTCATCGCCGACTTGGAGAAAGTGTTGGTACCATTTATGTTAGGACGATCTCGCTCTCCTTCATTCTCTCTCACTTTCTCTCTCTCTCTCTCTGTCTTTTTCTCTCTGTCTCTCTCCTTCAAGCCCAATTCGTCTCAATCTAGGCTTCCCGCTCATCAATATCGTCTGCGTCACATGCAAGCCGACCGTGGAATATCTCTTCGAGGCGATGGGTCGAATGGAGCGGCAGGTGAGAAGGAAGAAAATACAGATTGGGAAAGGACATTGATTTGACAATATATGTTAGAGAATAAATGAGAGAGAGGGAAAAGAGAGAGAGAAGATAAAGAGAGCGAGAGATAGACGATGGAAAGAGAAAGAAAGATAAAGGGAGCGAGAGAAGGAGAAAGAGAAAAGAAAAACTGAGAGAGAAAGAGAAAAGAAAAAGAAAGAGAGATATAAAAAGAGCGAGAGAAAGAGAGAGGGAGAGATAAGGGAAGAACGAGAGAGAGAGAGACAGAGAGAGAGAGAGAAATGTGCTGATACCACTCTCACCAACGACGCGTGCATCAAACAGGTGGATAGTTTTATATACAGTCCCGCCCAATATTTCAGGTACATAGATTAATTAGATTAATTAGATTAATCTAAATAATCTCAATTGATTTTTCAGCGCATAGGACGCATTTCAATAGAGTTTTCAGGTTAATCTAGACTAATTCCACGCTGCTAAATACGTTGGTAACATTATTTTCTTAAAACAAATTGACAATAACGAGAAAATTCATATTTTTGCCAGAAACCTGTTTGAAAATGGTGCGCAATGTGCTGCATTACATGCGTAATGCGCTACCGGGTTAGCGGGTTACCGGGCTTCACGGAGGTTTTTTTTTGAAGCGGTCTATACACATATTAGAACAAGGGCGCGAAGTTTCGTGGTCTACTCATCTGTTCACTTTGTAGAGTATCATTAACAGTTCATTTTAATTGAATTTATTGCATTGCAAAAAAAAGTCGGATGTGAACATTTTCTGGAACACTGTTTTTTTTATATTTGCTCCGAATTTTCTTTATACTGAACCGGAGGTTTTGTAACGGCATTCTTCCTCTAGCCTCTAAACAGTTTATTACGACGATCGTGAATCACAATTATCACATTGAATAATTTCTGACGAATGTCCTCATTGTCACTCACTCTTAATTCGACTGTTAATATTCTACCCTACGGTATTTCATGCCTTAAATCAAGTATAAAAGTAAGAAGGAAACTGATTAAAACAATGTTGGATTTGAGAGAGATCGTTAAAGTAGCTAAAATGCTTTCATCTCACTGTATTCTCGGCAATTTAATATGTTCTTTCTCATAGGCTAGCGGGAACGTGTAATCAAGGACAAAAAGTTTTAGCAATTATATCTATGTTAAAGGTTGTCCTTGGGAAATGCTGGGCCAAACAATTCAAAATGTTCACTTGACCGATAAAGAGTCTTTAGCTGTGCTTCACCCATCAAGTTTTCTGAAGGCTTCCATCCAGCCTCATTTATGGACCGTTTATTACCATCTGTCATAAATAGTGTATGCATATAACAAATCGTTCATCGAGTGCAGTGGAAGCTATTCGATCTAGTATAAGTCGAACAAAATGGCTATAAGGTTGAACAAAAAGGAGGAGGCGAAGTAACCCGCGCTGTGAGTCGTCTTCTTTGTGAACGAGAGAGAGAGAGAGAAAGAGAGAGAGAGTGAGAGAGGGAGAAAGAGGGAAGGAGACGGAACTAGTATCCGATCCAGACCTTGCAGCGGTCGGCGTCCATGGGGAAGAGCTCCGAACCGCGCCTGAAAATGAGGAGAAAGAGAATACAAGGAGAAAAGAGAGCACAGACCGGGAGAAAAAGGATAGAAGAAAAGTAAGAAACCAGCGCAATTGTTAAAGAAAGTGAATAATTAGAGGCAGAGACAAAGTGAGGGAGGAAGGGCGAAAAGCGAGTTAAGATGAGATGGAAAGAGAAAACCAACTTGCACTTGAAGTCGCGGCCAAAGTCTGGGATGGACTGCATGACCTGGTTGACGCGGCAAGAACTCGGCGCGTGCGGGTCGGTCATCAGCTATTTAATTTATCTCTCTTCTTTATATTTATTACAAAAGTTACTATTGATATTTGTCATTTTATATTTACATTTATTCATATTAAAGAAAAAAGAGAAGAATCGAAAAGACTTTGATATTCGAAAAGTTTTTTTATTTAAATTAAAAATAAAAATAAAAAGACTTGTGCTCTCAGGCGGTCGTCGTTAATCGCCATGCACCACGAGAAGCCGTACGTGATCCAGAAGACCTGGCAAAGGACAAAAAAAATCTATTTTTCATTTATTTTTACATCTTAATTAAGATCAGCATTAAATTAGAAATATGTAATTGATGGATGTTAAAAAAATAAATAACAAACAGCCTTATTAAGAAGATCTCGCAACCTGAAATTTTTATTGTCCTACAATATTATTTTGTTTTCGTTCAAACCGTGCACGAAGAGTGCAAAAGAAGATCAAGACGATTTACTATTCTTCACCACCACTCACTCACCTAATGTAAGTACACAGCTGTTAATGTACTAGTTGTCTGTCGATCCCACAAAACATATGAAAAAAATATTGTCAGGATCTCTAAAATAGGCAAAATAGTAGTCCTCACCTGGTTCGGTGTGAACTGCTCGAGCCCGGGCAGCAGATCCTCGACGCCGTTGGTCGCCGTGAAGTTGGCGTACGCGTGGTACGCGGCCATTTGACCTGATATGTTTATTATATATAATTTTTTATTTATTTTTTTAAACACAAATAATTGCATTTATTTATTAATTACGAAACAGATACCGTATTTTCTATATTAGTACCCCCCCCCCCATTTATTAGAACCCCTCCTCTCCTCTAATAGTACCCCCTCTGATAAAGCGATTGAGAAATAGAACCCCTCCCTCTGGTAGAACCCCCTCTCTCCAATAGTGCCCTCCTCCCCTAACAGTCACGTACCTCGAATGGATCCTGGAGGCATGGGATTCTCTCCCCAATGAACCGATAGAAAATTCATTCAAAATATGTTATAAAATGTATCTTTTTTAAGAATAAAATTTTATTATCAAACTCCCTCTAGTAGAACCCCTCCTTCTTATAGTGACCCCTCCCCCGAAAGGGTATTGAAAAATAGTACACCCGGGGGGGGGGGGGTACTAATAGAAAAAAAGTAGCAAAATAATAATAAGTACGATTTTACCTCCGAGATCAGCAATGTTCTCGCCCTGAGTGGTCGCGCCGTTTGCGCAGCGAATATTGCCCGACTTGAGCGGGCAGCACTTGCCGTTGTAGAGAGTCACGACGCATCTGGAACAAGGAAATGACGCTATTTAAGAAAACAAAAGAAATTTCATGGCATCTCATAATTATTTCACATTCTTGTCCAGTACCCCAGTCATTTCTTTTGTCGAACGTTTGTGCTTATTAAGTTTCTCGTATGTGTTGTGATTTAAAAAAAAAACAATTTTAGCAGTAAAAAAAAGGTCAGTTTACAGTGGCTTTGTTAAAATAAATGGGCATAAGACATAGCACTTGCGATAGTGCGGTGTCGCAACGAGCTTAATTTACCTCACTCTTTCCCACTCTAACACTCTCTCACTCTCCGTCAACATCCCGTTCAATCTGTCTATATATATCTCTCTCTCTCTCTTTCTCTCTCTCTCCCTTCCATGTCTCCCTCTTTCCCTCTCTCTCCCCCTTTCCCTCTCCCTGTCTCTCTCATTATCCCTCTCTCTCTCTCTTTCTCTCTCTCTCTCTCTCTCTCTCTCTCTCTCTCTCTCCTCACTGAGCCATATCCGTGAATCCGCGCCGTGACTCGTCATCCATGATGCCGCAGTGCGTTAAGCGACAATTGACAAGTTGCCCGTTCGGGCCGAATTGGACTCCTGCCAAGAGAAAAAAGATCGGTATTTATAAACACTATTGTAAGCAAAAATAGATTATAAAAAAAATTTATTTTAACAAAGGATAAAAAGAATCGCTTACCCTCATCGTCATAGCCGTGCGTGAGTTCGTGCCCACCCGTGCCTCCCTGGCCGGCGTAGCGGAAGGCTTGCGGATAGCTCAGACTGCAAGAGGAAGAAGAGGAAAATATAAATAATTTACATTATTAGCCGATTATTGTAAATCTCATAAATAATTAGTAATTAATGAGATTAATTTGGCAACGAGGAATTGAAAAAAAATTGAAAATAGAACAAAAAAATGGCGACTCGTAGTAGGGCGGATTGAGCGCGGCGAGTGGGAAGGTGATCGAGTTCCGCTCGGGTTGGTACCACGCGTTCACCATGGCAGGAGACTGGAGGAAGTTGCTTCTGGATGGAGAGAGAGAAGATTAAGAGTGTGAGAGAAAGAAAGTGGAAAAGAATGAGAGAGTAAGAGAAAGAGCTAGGGAAATAGAACGCGAGAAAGAAGAAAACAAAGAGTGGACGGAGAAGTCGATGATAGAGAGAAAAGAAAAAGAGAGATGTGCCTGGAGTCTCCGAAGGGCGTGTCGGTTGCTGCTTCTCCGAGCATTCGAAAGAACTCGCGCGTCTCCAGGCCGTACTTGAGCACTTTCAGCGTTTGCCAGTACGTCTTGGCGTCAAGGACGGAGGCGTAGTCCTGCAACGAAATGAAAAATTGTATTGGGTAAATCACTTTGTTATTACAATAATAAAAATTTTTCATTTTTATTTTTTCCAAAATAATAATAAAATTTTAATAGAAATAGTAAAAAAATAAATAAATTACAGCGTGATAAGCATCCAAATTTTCCGTGTTGTCGTTGAAGGCACCGAAGAGCTTCTCTGGCCACAGGTAGTTTCGACGGAGTTCCTTAGCTGAAATGGGCAAGAGCTGACGTTTACGTTGTTAAGAGCTTGTTATTTTTTCTTCCATTTAAAAATAGTGTAGCAGAAAGCCTGCAAAACGTAATAAATTATTTTAAAAAAAAAGTAATTACTGACACTTCTCATGCGCCTGCTTTTTGGTCTCGGGCGTCATCCACTGAAGCGAGTCGATTTGGTCCTGAAGAGAATGCGAAATTAGATTAGAGATTCAGAAAAAAACGAAATGAGAATTTGAGTGAATATTTTAAAGTTACCAATTAAATATTTGTTGTTTAATTTGGAAGAAATTCGTTGGCTACTAAATATTGTCTTTCTTCCAGTTTTTTCTAAATGAAATTTTTTTTATTTATTAGAAAACAAAAAAGCTCATATCCATGTTATATTTGTATTATAGTTTCCTAGAAAAATAATAAATGGCTCACACTGAATGCTGCAATGATCGCTTCGGTCTGCTGGATGACGTCCTTTTTGATGTCGTCGCGTTTCGTCGTCAGCTTGGCGTACGTGTAGCCTGACGATGTGAAGACAGCAAATTACAGCGACTCATTTGCTTTTAAAAGGCTTTCTGATGTACGGATTCCGTCCCGGCCCACGGGACAGCGGGCCGGGCCCGGGCCTGGTTTTGGACATCCCTGGTACGAAACTACACAGTCAATAAAAGAAATCCCCTAACCTGGCGCATATGGCATGTAAATCATGAGATTGAACACGCACGCAGACCGAGCGGAGTCTGCCTTGCTCGGAAATTTACCGCTCTAGAGAAGAATTGCATATATTTCATTGTAAAAGAAATATTGTTTATCTATATTAGTATTTAACTTATCGAGCTGACAATCTTTGGAGATCATTAGAGCTCGGCGCGATTTTAGATACATGAAATGGCGCGTTAAGTGAACCACCTGTATTGTGTAACGCATGTTTTGGTGACAGTAAGTTATTCATTTTGTATTTTAATTTGAATGAGATAAATTTTTCTGGTAAAAACATATGATCTGTCATATTTTATGAATATTAAGAAAACTACACTATTCATAATTAATAAATAAAATATGACCAAAGTCATGTCAAAAACGGGCGGCTGCACGCGGCGCCGGCCGAATCCACGGCGGATGACGTAAGGGGCGGGGCGAACGAACGAGGAAGAACTCTTCTCTGGACTCGTGTCGATACCGTAGTCGCCTGTGGCGGACTAAACAATGAATTAATGATTTATTTCATAAATTACTTCATGCTTTATTTTTAAAGGGGAATAATTAACCTATGTTTTGTTCTACGTGGATAAGTTCATCTTGGCGAAAAACATGCATCCAGAAAGTTTGAGCGATTTTCTTCCATTACATTCTAAGCAATAGTAACGCGAAAACTAACGGGTAGAGAATTAACTACGGTAGGTCAGAGCCGCCCTCCTATTTCACATGCTCTCTCGACCAAGCGACAGGCAACTTTATGAGCGCGTGCATTCAAAGCGGTTCTCTAGCGCTACTGTATAATTATTCGCCGGATACTTCCTTTAACGTTTTTATTTAAACATAATTTTTTAATTGTAGTGAACAAGGTTATTATGACACTTTCAATAATGAAAACACGTACCAAGAGGAACTGGATGGCGAGGTAGTCGACGGCGTCAGTGACAGTGAAAGGTTTGCCGGCGAACGCTCCATCCAACCACGCAAAGTAAGAAGCTTGCGAGATTATGATCTGGTGAAAAATGTATAAGATTATCTTTATTATTTATATTATAAATAAGTATTGAGTAGCAAAAAAGTCTTTGATGTACATAAAATAAAGTACTTAATTAATGTTGAAATAGCTTTACAAAATAGGTAAGTATAGATAAATTATTAACTTCTTTGCCTACAATATGTAGTTGATTTACTATATCTGCTTATATCCGTAATAAATCTTGACTTGGGAAACCTTATTTTCTTAATCAATAAAAGAGAAAATAGTAAATTTTATTCACCTGCGTCTGATTCGGAGTGACGTTTGGAACTCCTGCGAGCAGAGAATCGACGTAGTCGGAGAGAGGAATCGAAGGAAAGTACTTTGCGAGCACGCCTTGCTAAATAACAATATTTTACAGCTTCCTCTGTTTCTCGCAGGATTGAGACTCTAACAATCAGCCTAGGGCCCTTCTCTCTCTTGGTCTTTTCTCTTTAGCGCTCTCTTTTCTTGCTCTTGCTCTCTTTATCTCTTTTGCTCTTTTTCTCGCTCTTGCACTGTTTATCACGCCCTCGCCCTCTCGTTCTCTCTCACTCTCTTTCTCCATCGCATACCTTGTACGGATTGTACTGCTGCTGGTAGTTGCGCATCTCGGTCTCTGGCCACGTCGCCATTGCAATCTTTCGTTCCGTGTCCACGACCCTGCTGGCCGTCTAGATCAATTACCTTTGTTATGTTCAGATGCAGCAACATTTTGTTCATTTTTTTGTACTATAAACATCATTAAAAGCGTGACTCGGTGGTTTAGCGAGCAACTTAAGCTGTAAAGAAGTGGCAACTTGGTCTAAAGCGATTTATGCTTTTCTTGGCAAGTTAATATTTTAATTAATTTTGCCACTAAAACATACGTATTTGATGCATTCAGTCGTGTTCAACTTCACGTCACGACATGTTGGCTCTTTTCCGCTAAGGCGAGCGAAGAAAGTGAGCACCTCTTCGATCTGCGCCTCGTAGGCCTAGAGAACAAAATCTTACAATTAATTTAGACTCCTATGAGTAACACACTTTTCAATGGCTTTCATCTTGTAGTTTATGACAGCGTAAAAGTTGTCTGATATAATACGAAAGCTTAAAAAAAACGTTATGTCTTTCAACACGCATGAGCTTGCCTTATGTGCGCTGTAACAAAGCAAAACTAGACCGAAAAAAAAATTTTTTTTTTGCCACAGAGAGAGTAATATATACATTTTTACCTGGAGAATCGAGATGTACTGTGGCAAGACGTAGTAGTCTCGCGGGTAGGAAAGCGACGGCTTAACATGTTTTGTTTTTCATTACTTAAACCAAATCGTTGTACATACGAATAATATGCGTCTTGGAATGAATTCTTGAAGTCAAAATTTACGAAATCTGTTTTAGAGTGTTTAATTGTTTTATGATTGAAAAAAGTTTAAGGAGTCGTTAGACTCATATGATGAACCTGGCCGATGAAGAGAGCATTTCTTGAAACGTTTTTATTATCGACGCTCACTGAAGAGGAGACGAGAGGGCCGCCAATGAACTGCACACAGAAAAAAAATCCATCACTGGTATAATACAATTAATGATATTGTTTATTTAAAAAAAATTGTCAAATTAATGCTGAATAAAGTTGCATGAACCTGTCTTTCCATCGCGCCTTGGGCTACGAAGAGCTGCGAAGTGGTGGCGATTTCAGAGTCCGTTCGCGCCACTCCAAAGAGAGGGTAGCCGAGGCTGCAATTTTTGTATATTTTCTTGAGTTTTACAAAAGTTTGCTTTCTTATATTTTTTTTCGCGTTATTGCCGACCATTATTCATTCCTTGGCTTTAAACGGGATCAAAGGAGAATCAGCAACGAAATATTCTGGACAACATTCAGTTACAATGAAACGGACTGCACGAAAAGTGCCTGACAGCACACATCGATTTTTTTTTAAATCTCATTACTTTCAATTGTGCCATGTGTTTGACAAATAATGCTATAATTATGTAAGTTATTAGCTAAATACAAAACTTTTATCTATAAATATGTATATGTATATGTATTTCTAACTATTTCTGCAGGTCCAGGTAGACCTCGCTGAATTTGTCTCTGGTTGACGCCGGATTCATAAAGTTCGCAACGCAATCTTGGAAGGCCTGAATGAATGGACTTTTTTCGTCGAAAACTTCAAATTGTTTTTTTAAAAGCACGCTCTAATGTAAGAATACCTGTATGTCCAAAACAATCATACAGTCTGTTTCTAAAAAAAATTCCCTTTTCATTGATTGTTCAAAGCGGGAAATACCGATTCAACCGTGTTTTCCTGGCAATTAAATTTATCCTCTGCGATCATATTCAATGGTGTAATATATTATTATATAGTGATGGTTCTGATAACAATTTAAAAGATCTCACCTTTTTCTGATATCGCATCGCGTCCGACTTTGGCTCTCCGCCACTCTCAATCTGCTTGGCGATTTGGAGATTGATCGCCGTTTGGGACTCCGTGTATACGCCTTCAATTATTCACATATTCCTTCTATGTTTTGATCAACATTTAAAAAAAAACATCATTTTACTTAAAAAATAGGATAGAATAGATTGAAACGTCCAATGAATGGCTGTATATATTTTTTTTAATAATATACTTTTAGTTATTTATTATTAATATGATTAAAACTTTGAAGAAAAACAGAAGAATTTTACTTGCTCGCGCCGAGCCAGCGTTCTCGCGCAGGTACTTGCCGCAAGAGAACTGGTAGAAGTCGCTGCATGGATCGACCGAGTAGTCAATGCCCCGCAGGAGGTAGTCGGCAGCGTCCTTTAAATTTTCAAGTCATTTTTCTTCTTAAAAGAACTTTCTTTGCAGGACCAATCTTAGAAATGTTGGCAATGAATATTTATGTGCAATAGTATTACATTATACCGGGAAAAGTTTAAAGTATTCGATAAGATTAAGATTAAGGTTAAAATTAGGGTTAAGATTAAGGTTAAGATTAAGGTTAAGGTTAATGTTAATGATGAGGTTGACGTTATGGCTAACGTTAATGCTAAGACTAAGGTTAAAGCTAAGGAATAGCTTAGGATGCCTACCTTCCAGCTCGCCTTCTCGGACACCTTGCCATATGCCGGACACACTTTGGGTGTCGGCGGAGGAGCAGAACTGCCAGGGGCTGCGGTCGCATCAGATGTTGAAGAAGAGTCGCTACCGAAGCCGTCATTCACCTCAAGTGTCACTTCTAACCTCTCTTTCTCTCTTTCTCAATCTCCCTATCTTTATCTCACATTCATTCTCCATCTCGCTTCTATTTATCATTTCACTCTCCTTCTCTCGCCTTCTTTCTTACTATTTTAATATCCTACAAGCTCTTCACCTCTTCCTCAACTTGCCCTACATCCATATCCTCTCATGTTCCCTATTTATTTGGTACATTCATACATAAATTTTTCTTTATTCTTAATCGCTCCGATAACGTGTCTGAACTTTGTTTCTATAGATTTTTGAAAGTTCATTATTCGCTAAGCGTCTGCCATTAGATCAAAGTCTAATCGAAGAGGTGTAAGAGAGAAGAGATGGAAGTGGGGAAGACGTGCAGCTGCGAGGGAGAGAGTGACGGAGAGATAGAGAAAAGACAGAAGAGAGAGAGAGAGAAAGTAGAGAGTAGCAGAGAGAGAGAGAGAAAGAGAGAGAGAGAGAGATAAAGCAGAGAGAGAGAGAGAAAGAGAGAGAGAGAGAGAAAGCAGAGAGAGAGAGAGAGAAGAGAACAAGAGATAAGAATATTTCTAGTTTTGTCAGCCGCTCTCCTCTCCGTACCTTGCCAAGAATGATGATGTTCAATGCGAGAGCAGCGATCGCAACGGCAGCCGCGAGCACAACAAGTGCTAATTTAAAGGAAAAGAATGGATCGGAAAAATGAAGTCGAGAATATTCCGGAACATTTTTTATGTAAAAACATTAGTTTAATAATTTTTGTAATTAAATCCACGGCTCAGAATTATCATATTAATGCATATTATAAATAAATATTAAATGAATCAATGTAATAGCATTATTTCGTTTATCTTAGACCGGCGGTTTTAGCTTCAGCTCTCGTGAGAAAAGGTTTATTGTCAATGATATAACTGATACTCGGAGGTTGTGCAGATTTAACAATTATTTAATGAATAACCATTTATTTAGTTAATAAATTAATTGAATACATATTAAATATAAGAATGTCAGACCTGCGGTACAGCCGAGAAGCCTGGACATCTTCTGCCCGTGTTCTTTAGCTCTTGTTTCAGGCAGGCGAGAGCAGTCCTTGCTACAGGGTCAAATAATGGCGTGGGGCTTCTTCTTCTTCTCCTTCTTTTTCTTATCTATACGTATCTTTAGATGCTTATGCCCTTGCTAGTATTCTTCTGTTTCACGCTTTACTATTTCTCTCTCTCTCTCTCTCTCCTCTCTCTCGCTCGCTCTGTCTCACTCTCTCTCTCTCTGTCTTTCTCACTCTCTCTCTGTTTGCCTGACTCTCTCTCTCTCTCTGTCGCCCCTTATCTCCACTTCCCTCATTGCCTCGATTTCTGCTTCGTCTACACTTTCTCCTCTCTTCTCTTCTCCGACTCCTTGCATTCTAGTGCAAAGCAAAACGGCTTTTCTTGCCTTCTTATCAACCGAAAATGAAGCTGATATGAAATGTCTCATTCCCATGGACAATTCAGTTGCCGCTCACAATTTGTCATCACATGAAAGAATGTGATGTGAGTCAACATATCATATTTACCATATTTTCTCTGTTTGTACCCTCGGCTGCACTAGGTATTTGTCAATACCCTTGAGATGGAGGGGAACCAGGGGGGGGGGCTAAAAGAGAAAATACGGTATGTTCACACAAAAGATTTGTACATTTAAGATTTGTACGTTACGGAGGGGTTCTATTAGAGAGAGGGTACACTTTTAGATGACATTACCAACGGGTTATACAATTAGCGGGGGTATTAATAGAGTAAATATATATAACATACATGTATTATCAGTGCCAAAACTCCTTACATATGTATGTACGTCTAAACCATATGCTTCTTGTCAAAACAGACATCTTTTTCCTCTCGTTCTGACCAAAGAAAATTTGTAATCCCGGCCAATCTTTCTTGTCTTCCCCCCTCCCCGAACAATTCGGCAATGATTGCATACTTAAATTGTGTATGTACTTTCGACGAATGAAGTCTTTATGTCACACAAAATGAATTTAAACAAAAATTGCTAATTGTAAGCGGCATTTAGAGTAACTATTCATAGTGCAGAGTAAAAAAATACTTATTGCTAGCGGAAACGATAAATAGTCCTTGTCTTGAACCGGATTCATTGGCCGAGACACATTCAGTTATAGCCCGTCCACACGTTGCAGTTGTCCTCCTTCTTCGGGAACAACTCATCGAAGCCGCGTCTGTGTATGGGAAAGTGAGAAAGGAAAGAGGGAGAGAGACCAGGAGAGAAACAGAAAAAGAGATATAAAGAGAAGGAGAGAGAAAGAGAGAAAGATAAAGAACGTTAGAGAGAAGGAGAGAGTTTGAGACATAGAAAGAGAAAGAGAGAGAGAAAGAGAGAGAGAAGGGGAGAGAGAAAGAGAGTAAAAGAGATCCTCACTTGCAGTTGAAGTCCTTGCCGAATGCGGGGATACCTTGCATCACCTGGTTCACACGGCACGAACTCGGCGAGTGTGGGTCAGTCAATAGCTGAAAGTTGTTTTTTTTTCTCTTTTCTCTCTCACTCTCTCTTTCTCTCTTTCTCTCACTCTCTCTTTCCCTCTTTCTATCTCTCTCTCTTTCTCTCTTTCTCTCTCTCTTTCCCACTTTCTCTCTCTCTCTCTTTCTCTCTCTCTCTTTCCCTCTCTCTCCCTACTCTTCTCTTTCCCTGATTAATGATTTTCTCCCTGGTTAACTGAAGTACTTTCTTTGAAAACGTCGCATAATTGTTTTTATTTCTGATAAAAAAAGAAACACAGGTTTAAATTTCGCACCTGTTTCGTCAGGCGCGCATCCGTGATCTTCATGCACCACGAGAAGCCGTACGTCAGCCAGAAGACCTTAAAAAATCTTCTTCTTCTTTTTTTTTTAAATATATTTGTTAATGTATTTTTTTAATGTTTTGTTTTTATGTTTTTTTTTAATGTTTGAAGGTAGTATAGAGAAAAATAGTTCAAGAAAAAAGAAAGAAAAAAACAAGCTTGAATGAAAACCAACCTGATTCGGCGTGAACTGCTCGAGACCAGGCAGCAGCTGCTCGGGCCCGTTCGTCATCGACCAGCGCTGGTAGGCGCGGTACGCGGCAAGCTGGCCTAATGAATATATATGTATGTAAATATTTAAAATTATTAAA
>CALZFC010000254.1:1507500-1512500 GCA_945643635.1 Allodiplogaster sudhausi
TGCAGGAAGTTCTCGCTGGAATTGGTGTTTTTATATAAGCTGAATATTTTTTCTCTCCCTTCTTTGTGTGCCAGAATTTCACCAAAAATTTGCTCAATTGTGCATCTAGTGAAGTTAAAAAAATATATTATACATTAACATTAAATTACTAATTAAAAATGAATTTAAAAAAAAATTATATATGAAAACAAGTTAAGATACGCGCAGAAAGAGCAGCAACCGATCCGCAGGCTCCGCGAGCAGCCGGAAGAACTCGCGCGTCTCCATCGCTCTCTTCAGCGTCTTCAGCGTCTCCCAGTACGTCTTGGCGTCCGCGACCGGCTTGTAGTCCTATTTTTTGTATAATATTATTGTGCTGTCCTTAATTATTGGTCATCAACTTTATTTTAAAGATATATATATTTAAATAATTAATTATTCGATCCTAAATACTGTCAATAAACAATTCATTTAGTGAGTAGCTGTATACATCGGCTTGAATATACGGGCTGCAGTCACAGACAATTCATAAATTATCTAAGCCATATCATAAATTATCTTTTTTAAATAATTTATTTTCAAAATACTTATTGATTTTCATCTCCTTCTCTCTCTTCCATGGATTAACCTCATGATAGGCGTCCAGATCTTTTGTGGAGTGGAAGTCGCCGAAGAGCTTGGTCGGCCAGACGTAGTTGCGAATGAGCAGGGACGCTGCATTTTGGAGTTGTTTTAAAAGTGATTTTAAAAATTATTATGAAATTAACTCCTAGACACGAAGTTGCTAACATTTGTTGTGCGCTGCCGACTTTGTCGCATCGGTCATCCACTTGAGCGAGTCGATTTGCTCCTAGAAAGCTGGTTTATGCCTTTTTTTAAATTCTTAATTGTTATTATTCATTTATTACCTAAAAGAAGCAAATTTTCAAATTCTTTGAATCGTGAAAAAATTGAATAAAAATAAGTATTAAAAAAAAATTAATACACTAAACGCCTGGATGATCATCTCGGTCTGCGCCTTGATGTCCGCCCGCACTTTTTCACGATCACTGCGCAGCTTGACGTACGTGTAGCCTAAGAAGCAATATGCTTCTCTCACTCTTTCTCTATCTCCTCTCGCTCCCTCTCTTTCTCCCTTTCTCTCTCTCTCTCTCTCCATTCTCTCGCTCTTTTTCTTTCTTTGTCCGCCTTCTCACTATTTCTATCTCTTTCTCCCCTTTTTTTCTCTATTTCACCCTCTCTATGGTTCGCTGTCTCTCTTTCTCTCTCTCTCTCTTTTCTTCTCTTTCTCTGTCTATCTCTACGAATATCGTAGAGTTTTTTTTTCGCATAATGTTCCAGTGGCAAATAAATTTTACTTTTCCGAATACAAGGCGGTTTTTCTGTCGAGAGCAGCAGTGAAATAGTTGACAGGGAACGGCTGTAAACGATAAGTTGAAAAAGCTATTGTAGTAAGTCATGTTCTTGATCTCAATTATTCAAACACTCTCCATCTAGATTATCTGTCTGTCTCTCTCGCTCTCTTTAGCCTTCCCCTCACTTTCTCTCTCTCTATGTATCTCGCTATCTCCCTCTCTAAAGTTTCCCTGCTCCTCTCTTCTCTCGCCTATCCCTAACTGTTTCTTTTTCATCCTATGCACTCTTTGTCTATCTTTCCCTCATCCATGAAAGTGGGACAAGTTTCAAGCTCCTTGTAAAAATGGCAGAATTTTGTTTGGCATAATGTTGAATGGCAAAAATATATATTTATTATTTCATGCTTTTCAGTGTACACAGTGGTTTTACGTCGAGGGCAGCATTGAAATGCTTGCCAATGAACTGCAATTGATGGTATGCTATGGATCTTATTCCTCTCTCTAAATCAGTCTCGTCATATACATATGTATATCTTTCACGCACTCTCCGTCTAGCCTCTCTATTTCTCTCGCTATTATTGTTTCCCTTTCTCTCTCTCTCTCTCTCTCCCTTTTCTCTCTCTCTCTCTACCTGGCCCATATGGCATGTAGTTCATGACGACATTGACACAAGAGTCTCTAAGCTCGTTAGACACGTCGCCGTTAGAAGTCGTTGCTGCTGCATACGAAGGACGCGGCCGGTGAGGTGGCCTATGACGGCGGGTACCGAAACCACGGCTGCAGAGAGAGAGAAAGAGAGAAGAGAGAGAGAGAAAGAGAGAGAGAGAAGAGAGTAGAGAGAGAGATAGAGAGAGAAGAGAGAGCGCTAGAGAGAGAAAAGAGAGAGAGAAGAGAGAGAGAAGAGAGAGAGAGAGAGAAGAGAGAGATAGAGAGCGAGAGAGAGAAGAGAGAGAGAAGAGAGAGGAAAAGAGAAGAGAGAGAGAGAGAACGAGAGAGAGAAGAGACAGAGAAGAGAGAGAGAAAAGAGAGAGAGAGAGAGAGAGAGAGAGAGAGAGCGAGAGAGCGGATAAATGTGAGAAACATAAACAACCTACCGAACAATGTAAGGCGCTCGATGTTCAGCGCGCACTTTCGTGTCCGGATAGTGGAGACCGTATTCATCGGTCGCTTCCTGCAGTTAATATTTGAAAGAATACAGCATTCTAAGGCCTTTCGAAACCTGTCCAGTCTAGGGTGCATGAAGCTAACCATGATGAACCGGATGGCGAGGTAATTGGCGATGTCGACCCTGTCAAGGTCGGCGCGCGCAAACACTCCGTCCAGCCACGAAAAATAAGACGGCTGCGTCAGGACGGTCTGGAATTTTATGTTCACATTTCATTAAACTTTAGATTTAAAAAAAGCCATTTTCTACTAAATAAATTTTCTAATATGCTTTTTTTATTTTTTAAATAAGATATATGTATAAGAAAATTTCAAATATACTTACTTCAAAACAAAACAAAAAAATGTATATTAGCATCCTTTCTTTTTATTTCTAATATTATTGCAAACCTTGAATTTGGCGCCATCGATGCCGCGAACGAGCTCGCGCACATAGGCAGCGATATAAATATTAGGCAGGCGTTGTGTCAACTCTTCTTGCTGCAAAAGTTTGAAATTTTCATTTTCAATATATACATATATAACGGTGCAAATTAAAAAATGTTTTTGAGTTTTCGACCCATTATGCACATTTGCGCAGAAAGGTACGCGTACTTTTTGAACAATTTGGCAAATAACAAATATTCCAAAAACGTGTGCATAACGGAAACCAAAACGCAAAAACGACCGTTTTTTTTAGTTTGCACCGTCATATATGTATGTATGTACTAAATAAATAAATAAAACCTAATCTAGATCTAATATAATAATGGACAGAAATTTCATTTTTTAAACATGTTGAATCGTAGTACTTTTATATTACAAAATTAATTTCAAAAAGAAAATACGATTCGCGAAGCTGACAGTCTATATAAACAATAGTGAGTACCTTTTACTGGTATTTAAGAAAACAAGGAAAATACCACACACACCGTAAACGGATTGTACTGCTGCTTGTAATTGCGCATCTCGGTCTCTGGCCAGGAGGCCATCGCGACCATGCGCTCAAAGTCCACAAAGTGCTGTGCGGTCTGGAAGGAGGAGGAGATTTATTTTAATAATAATATTCACTATTTTAACATTTATTAATATTTATTATCAGAATTATATTTACTCTTTTTGAAGATGCTTTATCTGTCGGTAATAAAGTGTTCGAATGCGCTGTTGGTAATGCCGCATCTATGAAAGGGGTAGCGATCGTCAACTGACACGGTAGTTTACACAAGCATGTGAATATGAAATAGTGGGGCATGACCGCTTAGCTTTGCTCGTATTGGACGACAATTCAGGCATTTAGATGCAATTTATATTAGTTTGAATGGCTGTTATGCCTATGGTTTTGATTATGCATTTAATCTATTAATATATATGTATATAAATATATGTAATGTGTTCAGAAGAGCGAGGAGAAATAAGTGTGAATTAACCATGAAGATCGTAAAATTGCGTTTGAGAGAGAAAGGGAGAGAGTGAGAGAGAGAGAGAGAGAGAGAGAGAGTGAGAGGGAGAGCGAGTGAGAGAGTGAGAAGGAGAGAGAGAGAGCGAGAGAGAGAGAGAGAGATAAAAAGATCCACCAGCTCTATGCACTGGTCGCTTGTGATCGGATAATCCCCGCACTTGGCTGGCTTTCCCGTGAGCCGAGAGAAGTACTTCAGCTTGCTCGTCAGCTCAGCCGCGTAATTCTTCAACATTTTGTTTAAAGATAATAAACATATGCATATGTTTTGTGTTAATTAGAACATACATCGATTATTCTCTATTTTTTATACATAAAAAATCATAAGTGTATATTAAAATTATATGCTTTACTTCAGAAAAAAAAATCAGTGAAAAAATGCGGTTAAACAATTTTCTACCTGAAGTTCACCGATGAACTGCGGCAGTACGTAGTAGTCGCGCGGATACGGGAGCGCTGGCTGCAAATGGGGAATGAAATTAATATATAGCATTCATATGACGCGATTTGCGAAAGAATCAAAAAGAAGCTTAGTGTTCGGGGACCCGGCCAAAATCGACCAGCTTGGATTTTCTTCAAAAATTCCTTGTAGGTCTTTTCTGATATGAGGAATCGATTGGAAGTGGTCTAAGGATCGGAAAATGACGTTTTCGTTTGCAATAACGGCTTTAAAGGAGCTTGAAAGTCGTTAACTCCTAACACGAAATGCCGACTCATTCAAGTACCGTAGTCGTGAGCCGCGCGTTCTTGGCAATTTGCCAAGATCCTTGCTTCGAAACCTTTTTTATTAAAACATGCGTTTGATTGGGCGATTTCAAATTGGCGGTTTGAGTCCGTTTGGTAAATCATGAATATGCCGGCATATATTTTACGGCCGAACGACGAAATTTCACGCTTTTCGGTCATGATATGCTCGTCAATCCTATTTGGCCGTAATTTGGCCAGGGGACTAATGTTAAATCTAAAGTTTTGTATAAATCGCTAATATTTCCCTCATGATCGACTCTTTTCAGATGCAAATTACTCCTCTAACTTTTAGTTTAGCAAATTTAATTTTTGCTGATGCT